>WEDG01009569.1:0-111848 GCA_017591395.1 Schistocephalus solidus | reverse complement strand
AGGACCTGGCATTTACAACGAACAGTTTAAGTGGGCAAGTTGATAATTTTTGAGGGAGGCCAGCTAAGTCGTCCAGTGTTTGACGGCCACTGGACATAGTGAACGGGTTCTTCTACCCGATTCTGGAAAATAGGTTGTGGCATAGCAAGCACCAAATGTGGGTAAAGAGTAGAAGTAAATGACGGGAGAAATAACGAACAGGGAAACTGAGCGCCACCGCTAGCCATTGGAGCTTGTCCGGGAAACCCATAGGCAGTATACTGCAAAGTATTCCCATTGGGGGTACACAGAGGGTCGGAGGAGTCTACTAGGTTCATAGGACTAGTTGTATTGAGAGTTCACTTGAAAACCACCCTGGATGGAATGTGCTGCGGGTTGGGAAGAACACTGCTCCGAAAAGAACAAAAGTGGCATTTTTAGACGAGAATGCAGGCATATTTTCTTTATCAGTCTTTTCATAGAGTATGGGTTAGTTAGAAATGTGAGGAAGATGGGTTGCGGGTATTTCTAGGAGAAGCAGACGATCGCAAAGGCGCATTGTTTGGTGGAGAAGTTCTATTTCTTCGATTTTCGAGTGGCTCAGACTTTAGTCGGACTTACCTTTGACCTAAAAATTTACTTTGGATTACTAGAAGTAACGGGTGACCTTGAGATAGGTGTGTGAATGAAAGACGGATTGTTTTCTTGAGATCCCGTAAATCACATTCGGTTGCAGTAAAGAGTTAACTAAGGATTCAGACGGCAAGATCGCATATGATAATGGATGCGATGTGTTCAACATAGCAACAGGAGTAGTTATTTATGGTTGCTTGGCGACAATTTAAATTTGTTTAGTTTCCTTTGCATTCAGGTGAGGTCAGGGGAAACTCTGCGATGCTTTTTTCGAAATAATTCTCCATTAAGCTCCTTCCTTGATTGTATGAAGCCAACTTCTATCAAGGAAAAGAGGGTGACTAATATTGGAGCATTACGACTGAGCAAGCGCAGTCGCTTAGAGTGCGTGACTCTGAATCTAATGCCACAGATTTCCGGAAACAGATGTGCACACTCGATAGCGGATATACAGTTTGGAATATTTTGAAGCATTAAATTATGCTTGCTTTCTATCCGTTCCATAGTTTCAGAACTAATTAATCAAATGACTTGAAAAGCCTGTTGGATAACTGTCTCGGAGGTACTATTCATAGTTCCATGTAGCAAGAGATCCATAATTTCGTTTAGAAGAAGATCTCTTCTTAGAGAACGAGGTATAGAGTTGAGTGGCCAGAGGATCAAGAGTTTCGACGTGAAGCAAAGAAAGTTTATAATTTATAATAGCTGAAGAAGGCTGCGTAATCTCGCAGGCGCCAGATATATCTCCTCCCATGAGTCTTCTACTCAAAGATGGAGGGGAGGCTGCACGCTTGCGCCATTTTAAAAGTGTCTTCGGGGCATCGTAAACTTCTAGGCAGAATTTTCGTTTAATAAATAGAGCTAAGGAGTTAAACATTTATATCAGTATGGTTAAAATGGCTGATATTGCAGCTCATTTCCTATAGTAAACAGAAAACGATGGCTGGGCATGGGTTTAAACCGGGAGAGTTGCACAAAGTGCAAGTAATTTATCCAACTGTCTATTTAGGTGGGCACAAATAATACGGGACATTAAAAGTACTTTTTGTAGCGTAAAAAACAATTAAAACTAAGTCATTTTAAGTCAATTTATTGAGGAAAGTAGGCTTTCGCCCTTGAGCTCCCTATTCACATGCAAAAATGTCAATAGTACAAACGTTTACAGTGATTATCTGACAAATGAAAATTTAGGATCATTGATATGTGTGGGCCAGGCGCAATCTGCCGCTTCTGACACAATCTTCAATAAAGTTACAATAGTTTCCCAATAAAGGAATTTCTAGTTTGTATTTAAATTTTTCAACAGTTTCTGAAAAGCCCACCTCGTCAGTGAGTCCATTCTATGCTCCAACAACCCTTTGCGAAAAGCTGTTCTGACGGAAGTCCGTGTGGACCAACTTCCTCTGCAGTTTAAATGGATGACCCCTCAGATGTTCCGTCCCTGCCAATTCGAAGAAAACAGTGAATTCTAGGACACGCTTGCGGCCTCAAATAATCCGTTTGGTTTGGATGAGATCACCACATAGTTGCCTGTAATTGAGAGGAAACAAATCAAGTTCACCAGTCTGGCTTCATAAGGCAGATGACTAAGATTCTTGACCATCTTCGTAGCCCTCGCCTGCACTAGTTCTAGCTGTAGAGAATCCCTTGTAAACCACGGACACCAGGCCTTTACGGAATATTCCCCGCGAGATCGAACAAATACCCCGTAGGTTTTCGGTAGATTTCCTTATCAATCTGCACAAATCCATTTTTTGCACAAATAAGACCTGTATTGAACGTTAAGCTGCCTTTAAACACTGTAAAGATGGTTTGAGTGAGGTCTTTCTGTTCCTCGACCATTGAAAGGGACTGCTCATTGAGAAGGTATTGGTAGGAATCATCCTCCTCACTGCTACGGAGTCTTAGGTCCACACACATCCGAACGTTAAAATTGAAGAGCCAACAAGCATGCCAGCTGCTAAGACGGTTGAGACACTCTTAAAGAGCGTGCCTATTTGCATCAGATCTGATGACCCTCCACAATTTAACATCATCTGCAAACATGACGGTGCTGCAACCCAGGTCGTTGACACAGTCGTTGATGTACACTAAGAAGAGTAGCGGCCCAAAGATGGAAACTTAGGGGACACCACTTAGAACCGGAGAAGGCGTTGACTTCGAGATATTTATGCACAGCATTTGCAATCTTCCTGTTAGGAAATCTGCGATCCATGGCATCGGCCTTCCTCTTATTCCAATTTCAGATAATTTATAGATTAGACGTTTGTGTGGGATACTGTCAATCGCCTTCTTGAAATCAGTGTAGATGACGTAGACCCCACCATCTTCGTCCAATGCGCGAATCCACTGCTCTGTCGAGCGTAATTAACTGGAAAGACAAGGGCCATACTGACTGAAGCCATGCTGCATCTCTAAGAGTAAGCATTTTTCCTCCAGGAACTTCATGCTCGCCTTCTTAATTATTGATTCCATAATTTTACAGCAGATGGAGGTTAGGCTGATAGGCCGATAAATTTTGCTATTATATCGAGCCCCACTCTTGTATATGGGGTTTATATTTGCTGCCTTCCATGCGGATGGCAATTTCCCTGATTCAAATGAAGAATTGAATATATGCGCTAGTGGTTTGGAGAGTTCGTCGCCAATTTTTTCAATAACTTTGCCAGTAAATCATCCAGACCTGATGACATGGCTTTTTGAGATTTTGCAGTTCTCGTTACACAAGAGGTGCCGGAAAGAGTATGCATTCAAGCACTGAACCGGCGTTTATGACAGCACTGTTGACCTGGTCAAGCTGAAGTTCAGGTTCACTAGTGAATAACGAGGCAAAAACCGACCAAAATGCTCGGCTTTCTCACAATTTTCAACGACTTCAACACCATTCTCCTCCATAAGTACTGCGAAAGGGTCCTTGTTTTTAACCGAATATTGATATAATGGAACAAAATTTTAAGCTTATTTTCTGCTTGCTGGATAATTCTTGATTCATAGTTCTTCTGTGCCCGACGGATCAGTTTTCGACAGCATTTCGTTGGAGATGAAATTCCTCGAGACGTTCTGCTGACCCTGTGTTCCTGAATACCTTTTATTTTTATTTTTCTTCTTAACTGCTTGTTTAGTTCACCTTCACTGGACAAAGCACTCAATGCGCTCGAGTGAAACCATCGTACACGATGGCCAGTCATCCTCCGGATTCCCTGTGAGAAAACAATACCATTTTCAAGGACATCAGTTCTTTCTTCATCGTGTTAAAATCAACCTTCCTGATATTTCGCTTGCCTTCCTTTCTCTTCTGGCGCTGAGAATAAAGTGAGTAATCCCACAGCAGCGTACTATGGTCACTCTTGCCTAGGGGTGCATAGAATAGAATTCATCAAAGTTAGAGACGTTCTTCGTAAATACTAGGCCCAGGCAATTGGCTCTTTGGTTCTGTCTTAATCTCCTTGGTATGTTAACCTTCTGTGCCAGAGGTTGGCTGAGAGTGAGATCCATTAGCTTGTGGCCGAAGGAAGCTGGCACATTGTCAACTGTCAGATTTACCCAGTCTTCTGTAGGTGCATTGAAATCTCCAGCAATAGGCACCTCCTGGTGACTTGCACCTTCCTTGAACAAAAAAATGAGTGACTTATCAGCTGCACTTGGAATGTTTGGTGGTCTGTAGATCGTCAAGAATTGTAGAATCTATGTACAAAACGACTGTCTGTTCATCAACTATGCCGACGAAATGGTTGTTGTTCATCCTCATAAAAATCAGACACATCTCCAGTGTCTGAAGGATGGCCTCGACTATGTTTCAGCCTGGTCGTCAGATAACGGCCTTCAACTGAACCATGAGAAGTCTGTCCAATGTCTTTTTCACCTGCGACCATCCCCTAGTTCTCAATTCTCAGCCGTCCTTCCCAATGAGGTATCCTCTTTTCGCTACCTTGGTGTTTCTCTGACATCGAATCTTTCATTCTCCCAACATGTCGATGCTCTTTTTACAAAAATTCGTAAACTTCTATATTATTTTAGCCGTTCACGTTCCTATAACACACCTCAGACCCTTATCTGGCGATTTATAGAGGCATGTGTTCTTTCCCTCATCCTTTATTGCTCTCCCGTGATTTTTCCAGCCTGGCTTGAAAAGGATTTTTAGATTTTAAAACGTATTCTCCGAATGCTCTCTTCTGCTGCTGGTGTTTCTGATACTGTTTTAGTGGATTTGATAGCAGAACGGCACTTTACGACAGTCAAACAATTCGCTGGGCGAATCCTTGATAATGTAACCCACTCCCTCCACTCTGAGCTGATTGCTGTGAAGTCTTCCCGTCGGATGCGCCGAGGCTTTCGCCATATAGCCTGTCGTACAACGGCATACCAGCGCTCTGTTTTGCCATTTCTAGCACGCTACCTTATGTGTTAAGAGACTTAAATAAAAAAGCTCAGACTAGAACTGTTTCCCCGCTATATGTCCAGTTTTGACTCTTTGATTCTTGCATATTATGTTTACTTATCCTATTATCTTAGTGAATGGAGCCATTTATATTTTTTTCTAAAATGTTGAATGATACTTCAAGATAAAGCGTATTCCTCTCTCTCTCTCTTTTATCTTTATCCAGAGAAATTCATATTCAAGGAAAACGTCGTGCGCATGGTTCGACTGCCGATATTCCTGTCCTTACGTATACGGCCACTCGACTTCCCTGTCTTTTTTTCGTGGTCTCTTACAAAGAGCTTATATCCATCTGTCGAAACCTCGCAATCCGTGATTTCGGTTTTGAGCCAGCTTTGCGTAATGGCAACTAAATCAGGGGGCGCGTCTGAGGCTAGTGCCTTGAGTTCGTCTATTTTCGAAAGGCGACTCTCAGCATTAATATATAAACATCTAAATGTCGTCTGGAAAACTCCTCCATATAGACTTCTGCTCATTTCTTGGGATTGAATGCTAGGATCTGACAATTCTTTCCGAGACGAACTGGTGTCCATCCCACCCACGCTGAGGCCTGATGAGTGGTCGTCAACCGAGTTCTGGAGTGCCTTCCTTTTGTTATGCGAGCTCTGTACAGTAGGCTTTTTTTGAATTAAGTGCCCTCTATCTTGGTGAGGACCCACCTTGATGATGTACGAGTTCGGCCACAAGAAAGATCCCTTCATCACTTTTATTTCCCCATAATTTATTTGTAGCCCTTTTTCCCCTGTTCGGATCTCCTCTTCAGTCCTGTTCTCAGCATCCTCATTTTGTGCCTTTCCATTGGTTCATAATCCAGCTAAAAAACACATCCCGGTGTGAGCTACGGAGAACCATTCTCCGTTTTAGGAAGTTTTAAGCCTGAACAGCATTTTCAAGGATTATTTTAAGAGGCCTCTATGATGAAAGTTTATGTAAAACACCCGATTTCCCTAAACGAAATGCATTGTGCACGTTAACGCATTAGCTACCTTGAAGACTCAAAATTTAATATGCTCTGAAAAGACTGAGTTCATTTTCTATCCTTTCCTTTGCAATCAGAGAATTCTTGGTCAGAGAAGTCTTTGGTTCATCAAATTCGATGAACTTTTTAAAGTCGCCCTTCTTTGTATCACCCAGCAACGCTGCAGAATACGTTTGTGTATCCAGGGCACTACTGTGTCTTCCTGAGCTGGATGACAGTAGCAAGGTGCATGAGCTAGTTTGATCTCTCTTTCGAAGGAAAGGAAGTGTCTGCCAATTTACTGAGCTCTGTAGACGCAATTTCTTTTACCTCTACAGTAGGTCTGCTCGAGGAAGCTATATTTGCATACGTAATTTCTTTTGTTGTAATTCTCATTGTTACGGGTTTTTTTTGCCAGATGAACTATAAAAACTTATCTTTTAGATCGGCCATTTCTTGTTTCAAGTCACTTATCTCTTTCTTCATCAATAAGAATTTATGTAGGAGACTTAAACACCCCATTCAATTTTCATCCTCGTAGGTGAAATTATTTAGTTTTATCAGGCATTTTACTCGCTTGGAAACAGGAAAAGTAGTAACAGAACATCTATCTTTGCCATCATTTTCTGTTTGTATACAATTTTGTTTATCGGATTTCCATATGAAGGTGGGGGAGTAGGTTAGTATTCTGCCACATGTTTCTTCGGCGATGATTCGACTCCCGACCGTGGCATTTTTTCCCGCGCAGATAAATCGTGAGCGTCTGTGTTTTCCCCACCTCTTTAGCTTATTTGCGAATACATTTTATTTATAAATTTTAAATAAATGGGCTAGTGTGCAATAATATTTAGCCGTCAGCCTTATAAGAAGCCTGCAATGACTCAACCTTTGATGGGCAGATTACAGCAGCACACCACTGGCGTGCGTTTTGGAAGCAGATGAACGTTAAAGCTTGTATTTCTCGTAGGGATAACCTCCCGGTGAACGCTGAAGCGTGTTTCTCGTAGGGACGTGAAATAATCCTCAGTGAAGGAATATTTGGATAGCCACAGAATCATTTAGTCCAAGTAAATAACTTCCAAATTTAGAGACTGGATAATCCACCCAAGAGATATTCAAAACTAACGTGTCTTCTACACTAAGGTATAGACTAAAACTTCGTAACTGCATAGGAGCTGAAATTCTAAACCGATTTCAAACAATGCAATTGACTTCTTTATATATATATATATAATTCAATGTGATAACCGCGGAGAACACGAACCAGCAAGACCTCCGGCCAGGCATTAACATGGACGCAGGTGAACATAGTTTGCGTACGAACACCGATGATGGGCGTCGCCAACCCGATAGGAACGGAGACACCGGTAACGACTCAGCAACCACCGATGAGACGTGCACGGACAGATGCAAACGAGGCACGAGAAACAGACATGCGGGTCCGGGACAACAAACGCGGGCAATGCAGACGAGGTCAATGACACTTGACATCCCGACACAGCCCCCAGGCGAGGCGAGGGAGAAACAAATCAATGATCAGTAGGACAGCCATTTACTCATCCACCCCCCTGCAGTGCACCCTGCAGTGCACCCTGCACGAATAGCTGTAGAGTCAGCATGTTCAGAACTCATAAATACTGTGAGGCGCCGTACTGAACCTACCTCCGACGATGGAATCTTGTTTGATTTTGAAACGTCAGGATATTAAACCTATTGTTCCCGTGATCGCCTCTTCTTCTGATTTATGCCCGGGGAGCGCATTTTCGCTTCAATTAGCAATATATATATATATATATATCTTTATTCCGGTTATCGTCCTCTGTTGTTTTCGGAATGTTGGTTGATAACGACCTGATGCCTGGTTCTGTGCTTATTGAGTCTCTCTGCTCATTTTTAACCTTCGGTAACGCGGCTTTTGCCTGGAGTTTGTTTAAGTTTGGCTGGCACATACTTAATCACCGGTTTGCCTAGTACCGAAAAACTGGTTACCGGTTAAACTAGGCCATATAAACCCACCTTCATCTTACTGATTGGTTATTACGACTGAGGAAGTATGTTCGTTTGTTATTCTCAAGTTCGATAATTGCCGATTTCTTCTCTTCTGGTAAAAAAGCCAGGAAGTTTCTTCAACTTCTCTATCTACATATAAGAGTCAGACCCGAAATTTAAATGAACATTTGGGTTGGAGACAATCAACCACTGTGGAAAAACCAAGAATTGACAAATTTACAAACAAGTAGTACTACAAGTAGTATGAATCGTATATGGTACATATATTATACCGTTCTTCCTACAAAGGTACTAGCTTACAGCCCAGACACGTGTTTCGCCGATATTTCTGCTGCTGCGTGACGCATCAATGAGGGGTTCGGCTCCTCAGTGGGTCCCTAAGCGTTCTCTATGCGGTTTCTGGTATATGGACTCCAGAGAATAATCAAGGAAGAAATTTCTATAATAATTAAGTGCAGGAAATGGAGTCAGATAATTCGGACATGACTTTTAGGGTCAGACCCGAAATTTCAATGAACCTTTGGGTCGAAGACAATCAACCACTGTGGAATAACCACGTAATGCCCATTCTACAAACAAGTAGTCGTGGTTTAAATAAATACAAAGTGGATAATTGCTGCACTATGTGAGCATCCATATGAACAGCAGAAATGAGTAGTATGGTAAACATATGCAATTTGGAACGATTTGCCATTTTTAAAACAAAAGTTCAACAATCTTAGGCATATACGGTGAACTAGAAAAGAAACAGTAAAAAAACTCCTAGGGTTAAATTGGAAGCGGAGTTCGGCGAGCCACAAATTTTTAAACAAAATAGGGG
This sequence comes from Schistocephalus solidus, assembly GCA_017591395.1. NCBI lineage: Eukaryota > Metazoa > Platyhelminthes > Cestoda > Diphyllobothriidea > Diphyllobothriidae > Schistocephalus > Schistocephalus solidus. The sequence goes on along the minus strand of WEDG01009569.1, from coordinate 103,010 downwards.
AAAAAAAACTGCTTCACTAAAAACTTAATACCTAAATGCAATGGGATGGTATTGTGATGCTGCTCACAACGTATGAGTGTTAGGAACGCTCCTTGTCGGGTGAGAGATAATATAGCAGTCAGAGCTACTGTTTATAAACACAAGTGGAGGTGAGAGAGGAGGAACTCGTCACAGACAACAGGGTCGAAGCGAAGAGGGGACAGTAGAGGTCACAAGATCATCATCGAGATGCGAGCTTGCTGACTGCATAGTCCATCACCAAAGAGGCAAAAACATCAGAACCGGCCTCGATCATCAACAGAACCTGGAGAATATCGTCAGGGTTGCAAAATCGGCGGAAGGTATCAAGGTTGTCAAGAGTTGGCGATGCTAGTTTAAAAGGAGGGGACGAAAAAGTGAATGCAAAGATTGAATCTGCAGAGCATGATGGAAATATAAGAGACCAATATAAGATAATATCAAGGGAGCTGCCTCAAATACCAAGAGGACCCTTTTCAAAATCCAAAAGTTCCGAGTTTGGGAAGGAAACAGACAGTAAGGACTTTATATCTTCCGAAGTTAAATGTTTGCGTAATTTGGTTTTGAAAATAGCTAATGTAGACGACAACCTAATTTCCAGTGGACGATTATTCCATAGGAAAGCATATTTGGAGGCACAAAACTGAGAACGGTTAGTTGTGGAGCTAAGGGGTGATGAAATGATCAGGGAGGAATTACGAGTGGCATAGGGTCGATCTACCGGAGTGAGAGCGTTAATTCGTGGGAGATTTGGGCTAGAGTTAACGCGAAACAGGAAGCAGAGACCGGCTTCAAGTCTTCTTACCCACAGGAATTTAATGTTTGCTAACTGGCATCTTTCCGTATAAGAGAAACTGGATCCAGGAAAAGAAAATAGTCTTCGAGTAAAAACCCTCTGAACTTTTTCAATCTTACTGCGGTCAGAGGCGTTCGTCAGCCCAAAGAGGGGACAGCAGTATTCTAGGACATGAGGTAAATGTTCAATTTTTTTTCCAGAAGGAAGAAATTATGTGATATAAAACCACATATCTCTGCAGCCTTTGCAGAAATTCGATCTGCATGAGGCGATAATGCTAGCTTGTTCGTGTAACTTAGACCGAAGTCTCTTATGGTAGATCGTTCTTAAATTGTACTTTTCTGAAATACTAGGGGTCCAGGAAGCTTGGCGGGGCCAAAACACATGAAACTACTCTTGGGTGGAGAAAATTTCATCTGCCAACTAGAGCTCCAACGTGAGAGCATAAGTAGACTAGTGTTGATTTTATCAACGCAACTATTGGCAATGTCTTTAGAAAATAAATAAATGCACTTGAGGTCATCAGCGTAAACGAAACATTTTGAATTTTTAGCATATTTGAAATTCCGATGATGTACAGAATAAAGAGAAGGGGACCTATCGCCGTTCCTTGAAAAACGCGACTCGTGATCATCTGAGGCGTAGAGTAGCTATTACTAACAAAGAACTTCTGACTGCGGTTAGACAAGTAGAAACCAATGAAGTCAATTAGAGGAGTCCGGAGGCCAAGGGCTTCCAGTTTCACCAGAAGACGTATGTGCGGTACCTTGTCAAAGGCTTTGCTCAAGTCAAAGTAGATCAAAACCACTGACTGTTGCGCATTACGAAGGGAAGTGACGAGATTAAGAAAAGCTAAGTGACACACTTCGCATGATCTTTCAGGTAGAAAACCATATTGCGCGTCGTTTAAGGGCTTATTTTCTACGCAAAAGTCGAGAATTTGATTTAAAAATAATTTTTTTCAAGAAGTTTTGCTAGAGCCCGGGTTTTGTGAACGCCTCGATAATTATTTAAGTCCGAACGAGTTCCCGACCTGAAGACAGGAAGTATAATATATGTCTTCCATGAGTCAGGAAAAGAATCCGTTAAGAAGACAAACTGAGAATATATGGCTAAGCAATCGGGGAAAGCTCGGCACTCTCTTTAATAACTGAGTTTGGAATACCGTCAGTCCGCGAAGAGTGCGAGTTTTTCAGACGAATTATTTCCTTACGAATTAGTTCTAAGGATAAATCAATGGTTCTGATAAAATTAAATGAGGATGACTGAAACGTCGGAACCGGTTCAGATTCCATCGTAAGATGATTTGCAAAAGAACGAACTCAACACTTCTGCCTTTGTCAGGGTCTTGGAGAACGAAGTTCTTGTTTTCGTTTAGTTAGGGGAAGAATTTCATAACCTCGTTTAGGGGAGGATCGACGGCGGAACAGTTGAGCAACAGATTTTGCAGAGTTTGTCTCGCTGAGTGCACAAGATTTTCTCTGTCTGTCACGTGCAAGACGAATCTTAGAGGCTAATTCAAAAATCTCTGCAATCCTTAGGTGTACAGATAACGAACTAGTATATTGATCTTTTAATTGCTTCCTCAATTTCTTTAGTCTTGGCAAAATAAAGTGTGGGACGGTGAATTCCGAAGTGTAGGGCTTGACAATTTTGATTGGCACAAGTTCTAGGATGTTATTTGAAACGACTGACATTAAGTCAGAAAGAATTGCTACGTCGTTCATTGAGAAGAGATGCGGCCAATCCAATGAGTCCAAAAAGTTGTTAATTAAGCTCATATCTGCGAGGTCAAAATTATGATAGGTACGAACGGCGCTAGCCTTTTTCGATGAGACAATTGGTAAACAACAGTGAATTAATGTATGGTCATTTTGGAAGAGGCCCTGCTTAAAATCAACGAAGAGGGGAGCAATATCGTTTGTGAAAATTAGGTCTAAAACATGCTTATCTCTCGTTGAAGAACAGACAAGCTGTGACCAATTAGAGAAATTAATTGTATCTAGGAAAGGCTGAAATCTGTGTGGAAAAAGGTTTGAAATCCAGTCAATTTCTGGAAAATTAAAATCCCCATCGATTATTTTAATGTTAAAATTTGACTCCGAAACCAATTTAAAAATTTCACAAAGTTTCACATCATCATCGGATGATGAATTAGGCGGGTAGTCAATACATTCGAGAATCGCCTTTTGCCGGGGTGACATGATAATGGATGCGAAGCAGTTATTACCAGAGAATGATGTGACGTCTAGATCAAACGGGAAGTGCTTAAATGAAGCTTTAATATAGAGAAGACAACCACCACCACGCTTACTAGTGCGGTCTTGACGGTAGAGATCGTACTGGTCTATGACAAGCAAAGAGTATGAAATTAAGGGATGGGTCCAAGATTCAGTTTCACATAAAACATCAGGCATTAACTCGAAAGCAATGGCTCTAAGTTGGGCCATCTTATTTAAACAGATCTAGCATTAAGTAATATGAAATCAGGGTAGTTCGAGTATCCAAACTAGGGTTATCGTTATTTATTTAAAAAATTTTGGAGGTGGGTAATTAAGTTGGAAGTTATTGTGGCTTGGAGGGTAATTACAAACTGCGTCATAACGATTGCTATATAGAACGTCATTGATAAAAGGCTGAGAGGGATATCTGAAAGGTGTAGGAATAAAACTTTCCGGTATCGAACCACCATAGGGGTTACGACCGGGATATGCCTGTTGGTAGTTAAAACGGAATGACGGGAAGTTAGATGGAATATAGGGGCTGATGGGAGATGGCAGGTAGCTATAAGAATTAAATGCTGGAAATTCAGGTCTTGTATATCGGTTTACATGGTAAGGGTTATTTGCCTGTTGGAGAGGCTTGCTTAGTTTTGAAGAGGGCAGTATGCGATTACTGAGACCTGCGCTATCTTGCTTTTGGGTCTGGGTTAGATTTACGTCCTTCGGCAAACCTGCCTTAGGTGATATAATTGAGGGTATGAGATGACCCGTGGGGTTATGGGACGAGCTAGCTTGTGGAGGGTTAAATAAGTTAAATTTATATGATTGCAGATTTTGTATTTGAAAAAGGTTATTTATGCGATTTGGCTCGGGAAATTTCCCGGAGAGGCCTGGAGAATTGCGTTTAAGAGGGGAAGCTGGCAGTCTATGTGCTTTAGACGGGTTAGATGGTATAAATGCTTGAGACGGGGTCGCAAACATTACAGGCGGGCTGAAAGCACTGGAAATTGCAGTATTCGGACGCGAGGGAGACGAAGTAGAAGGTTGAGTGGAGGGGCTGACCGAACTAGACATCTGAGAAGATGAATTAGCAGTTGCATTGACGTAAGTGGAAATACGACCAGATTTATGAATATTAGGTTGAGAAATTGATGATAAGAAGGAACTATTTCTTCGCTCCAATGGTGTAAGATCTTGACAAAGGAAACATTTTGTCATTTCCAAATAGCGAGAAGTGTGACCTCGTTGAGCAAAGATTGAGTCAAACTAAACTGTTGACAACAATTTTACTAGTATAGGAGGATTCTTGCTACGCGAAGAGAGGCGTTTTTCTTCCAATTTTTTGTAGTTGAAACCACCCGAGTACAAAAAGTCCATAGCAACGTCAACTGGGCGTCTGTGTATGGGAGCATTTTTTAGGAGAAAATTGTGATTGCGTTTCTGTCTATCAAAAACCTCGCTGGCAACCAAGTGAACAAGCGAATCTAGACGCGTGTAATCCTGAGAGGGAACATCAGATATGTTACCATCGAACAGATTGCCGAGTATAGACAAAATGCATCCAAACTTCATAATGAAGTCGTTGCAGTTCTGCTGCCGTCCACTGCCTTCCGATTATTTCATCGAAAAAGGCTAGCGCCGTTCGTACCTATCATGCTTTTGACCTCGCAGATATGAGCTTAATTAGTACCTTTTTGGACTCATTGGATTGGCAGCATCTCTTCTCAATGAACGACGTAGCAATTCTTTCTGACTTAATGTCAGTCGTTTCAAATAACATCCTAGAACTTGTGCCAATCAAAATTGTCAAGCCCTACACTTCGGAATTCACCGTCCCACACTTTATTTTGCCAAGACTAAAGAAATTGAGGAAGCAATTAAAAGATCAATATACTAGTTCGTTATCTGTACACCTAAGGATTGCAGAGATTTTTGAATTAGCCTCTAAGATTCGTCTTGCACGTGACAGACAGAGAAAATCTTGTGCACTCAGCGAGACAAACTCTGCAAAATCTGTTGCTCAACTGTTCCGCCGTTGATCCTCCCCTAAACGAGGTTATTAAATTCTTCCCTAACTAAAAAGAAAACAAGAACTTCGTTCTCCAAGACCCTGACAAGGCAGAAGTGTTGAGTTCGTTCTTTGCAAATCATCTTACGATGGAATCTGAACCGGTTCCGACGTTTCAGTCATCCTCATTTAATTTTATCAGAACCATTGATTTATCCTTAGAACTAATTCGTAAGGAAATAATTCGTCTGAAAAACTCGCACTCTTCGCGGACTGACGGTATTCCAAACTCAGTTATTAAGAGAGTGCCGAGCTTCCCCCGATTGCTTAGCCATATATTCTCAGTTTGTCTTCTTAACGGATTCTTTCCTGACTCATGGAAGACATATATTATACTTCCTGTCTTCAGGTCGGGAACTCGTTCGGACTTAAATAATTATCGAGGCGTTCACAAAACCCGGGCTCTAGCAAAACTTCTTGAAAAAATTATTTTAAATCAAATTCTCGACTTTTGCGTAGAAAATAAGCCCTTAAACGACGCGCAATATGGTTTTCTACCTGAAAGATCATGCGAAGTGTGTCACTTAGCTTTTCTTAATCTCGTCACTTCCCTTCGTAATGCGCAACAGTCAGTGGTTTTGATCTACTTTGACTTGAGCAAAGCCTTTGACAAGGTACCGCACATACGTCTTCTGGTGAAACTGGAAGCCCTTGGCCTCCGGACTCCTCTACTTGACTTCATTGGTTTCTACTTGTCTAACCGCAGTCAGAAGTTCTTTGTTAGTAATAGCTACTCTATGTCTCAGATGATCACGAGTCGCGTTTTTCAAGGAACGGTGATAGGTCCCCTTCTCTTTATTCTGTACATCAACGGAATTTCAAATATGCTCAAAAATTCAAAATGTTTCGTTTACGCTGATGACCTCAAGTGCATTTATTTATTTTCTAAAGACATTGCCAATAGTTGCGTTGATAAAATCAACACTAGTCTACTTATGCTCTCACGTTGGAGCTCTAGTTGGCAGATGAAATTTTCTCCATCCAAGAGTAGTTTCATGTGTTTTGGCTCCGCCAAGTTTCCTGGACCCCTAGTATTTCAGAAAAGTACAATTTAAGAACGATCTTCCATAAGAGACTTCGGTCTAAATTACACGAACAAGCTAGCATTATCGCCTCATGCAGATCGAATTTCTGCAAAGGCTGCAGAGATATGTGGTTTTATATCACATAATTTCTTCCTTCTGGAAAAAAAGTTGAACATTTACCTCATGTCCTAGAATACTGCTGTCCCCTCTTTGGGCTGATGAACGCCTCTGACCGCAGTAAGATTGAAAAAGTTCAGAGGGTTTTTACTCGAAGACTATTTTCTTTTCCTGGATCCAGTTTCTCTTATACGGAAAGATGCCAGTTAGCAAACATTAAATTCCTGTGGGTAAGAAGACTTGAAGCCGGTCTCTGCTTCCTGTTTCGCGTTAACTCTAGCCCAAATCTCCCACGAATTAACGCTCTCACTCCGATAGATTGACCCTATGCCACTCGTAATTCCTCCCTGATCATTTCATCACCCCTTAGCTCCACAACTAACCGTTCTCAGTTTTTGTGCCTCCAAATATGCTTTCATATGGAATAATCGTCCACTGAAAATTAGTTTTTCGTCTACATTAGCTATTTTCAAAACCAAATTACGCAAACATTTAACTTCGGAAGATATAAAGTCCTTACTGTCTGTTTCCTTCCCAAAACTCGGAACTTTTGGATTTTGAAAAGGGTCCTCTTGGTATTTGAGGCAGCTCCCTTGATATTATCTTATATTGGTCTCTTATATTTCCATCATGCTCTGCAGAGTCAATCTTTGCATTCACTTTTTCGTCCCCTCCTTTTAAACTAGCATCGCCAACTCTTGACAACCTTGATACTTTCCTCCGATTTTGCAACCCTGACGATATTCTCCAGGTTCTGTTGATGATCGAGGCCAGTTCTGATGTTTTTGCCTCTTTGGTGATGGACTATGCAGTCAGCAAGCTCGCATCTCGATGATGATCTTGTGACCTCTACTGTCCCCTCTTCGCTTCGACCCTGTTGTCTGTGACGAGTTCCTCCTCTCTCACCTCCACTTGTGTTTATAAACAGTAGCTCTGACTGCTATATTATCTCTCACCCGACAAGGAGCGTTCCTAACACTCATACGTTGTGAGCAGCATCACAATACCATCCCATTGCATTTAGGTATTAAGTTTTTAGTGAAGCAGTTTTTTTTCCCTATTTTGTTTAAAAATTTGTGGCTCGCCGAACTCCGCTTCCGATTTAACACTAGGAGTTTATTTTACAGTTTCTTTTCTAGTTCACCGTATATGCCTAAGATTGTTGACTTTTGTTTTAAAAATGGCAAATCGTTCCAAATCGCATATGTTTACCATGCTACTCATTTCTGCTGTTCATATGGATGCTCACATAGTGCAGCAATTATCCACTTTGTATTTATTTAAACCACGACTACGAAAGAGGAGAGTTTTAGGAGAAGAAGGGCATGTTCAACACGATCGAAGGCCTTGGTGATATTGAAATAGACTATGTAAAGTGCAAAGCCATTATCCCTAGATTGCAGAACATGATCAAAGAAAGAGAGCTGTCATGTGTCACAAGACCTTGTTTTGAGGAACCCATGCTGGGTTGCACTCAATAGGTTATTCTCAGTTAAATGATACATCATCTTATCTTTGATCAAGGTCTCCAGGATTTTCGAAGCTGCGGACGGTGTGTTGATTGGCCGAAAATCGTCAAATCACATAGATTGGCCGTGTTTGGGGATAGGTAGAATGTGCGATTCCTTCCAAACACTGGGAAAGGTTTCACTTTCAAGAGCTAGATTAAATATCTTACATAGAAGTGACGGGAAAATATCATTAGCATCCGCCTTTATAAAACTGATCGGTATGCCATCTGGTCCAGGACTATAAGATTGACGAAAACGTCGAATGGCTACGGTTACGTCCCAGAGGGTAAAAGTTATGGTCTCGAGGATGGCACCGGTCCAAACCTGGATGGGCGGAGGGGGAGCGGTAAAATTGTCAATAAATGTTCTGGACAAGAAAACGTTAAAACTATCAGCCATCAATTTGTCATCAACTACAGGATTGCTAATGGAGTCCAGTAGTACGGGATGCCATGTTTCACTATGGGTTCTTATTGCGCGTGAAAAAAGGTTCGCTACATTTAACGAACGGTTTTCGACATATTTGACCTCTTCGGCTAGCCGTTTTTCTTCGGTAAGCCTCTTGGCCTGCTCAAAAATACGGTGAATCCAGGGCAGAACGGAAATGTCGGTTTGCAAATGGAATCGACGAGAGAGTTTACTCAACCTACGGCGAAAAGATAAAGGGAGATAAACCTCATCCGTGACATTAATTAATTTCTTACGGGGAACAAAACGAGAAATAAGTGGATCTAAAACTTCGCAAAGCATACCGGTACAGCTGTTCACATCCTGACACATAAAGAAATTAGACCAGTCGTGGGAGTTAAGATGTATCAAAAATTCTGTCGCAAGCGCTAATCGAAAATCAAAGAAAAAGCTATATTTTTGGAAAGCGTTTCATCGGTTTCGAGTTGTAGTGTAGAAACAACGATATCATGGTCTGAGCTCCTAAGTGGGCAGGCAACCTCTGCAGAAGATTAGATTAAGTATGCTTGATCCTCGGGTAGGGAAGTCAACAACCTGGGTCCACATGCCAATATCTACGGCCTCGAGGAAGTCCTCGAACTTTATAGGGCCGGAGGGGACCGGAAACCAGCGAATGTCAGGAAGGTTTAAATCACCTGCAATTAAGCAATACTTAAAATTTAAGTCAACTGCAGCACGGAATGCTTGTGAGAGACAAAGATAGAAATCCTCACTGGTATTGGGCGGACAATAGACACAGCCAATAAGTAAAAAGTTCCTATTTTTTACGGTAATTTGAAGCCAGCAGCTCTCGACAACCGCAGTAAATTGTGGATGATCTAAGGTCTGAAATGCCAGCGCTTGTTTAATATAGATACAGCTTCCTCCACCACGACTGTCACGGCGATCAGTTCGGGTACACGTATAACCTATAAGAGAGAGTTCGTGGTCGGCTATGGAAGGTTTTGCCCATGTTTCAGTTACTATAATGATATCTGGACAGTGGACAAAGACTGGAGTCTGAAACAGGGGCATTTTATTGAGCAAGGATCTGGCATTTAGAACGAACAGTTTAAGGGGCAAGGTGGTTGTTTTTTAGGGAGAGCGGCTAATTCATCCAGTGGTTCACGGGCCACTGAAAATAGGGGGCGGGTGCTCCCGCCATGTACTGGAAAAAAGGTGGGATTATACGCGCATGATGTGGGTGAAGGGGAGTAAAATATGGAGGTGGAAATGACAGACAGGGGAACTGAGCACAACTGCTAGCTATTGGGACATGACCGGGAAATCCCTGGACAAGATACTGCAAAGTATTACTATTTAGGTGACACAGAAGGTCAGGTGAGTCTAGTAGTCCAGCAGGACCCTTCGTATTGAGAGACAACTGGGGAAAAGACCGTATAGAAAATTGGCTGCGGGGTGGGGGATGCACTGTTGTGATTGGCACAGGAGCACTATTTTTGGGCGAGAATGCTTGTATGTTTCGTTTATCAGCCTCAGTATGAGGTCTGGGTGGTAGCTGGAAATTCGATGTTGTTGGGATGGGGATGTTTTTGGGAGAAATAGGCGATCGTAACGGAGTAGTTTTCGTGGAGAGTCTACGTTTTTGCGGTTTTCGAGTGGTTGAGACTTTAGCCGGACTTGTCTTTGAGCTAGAAATCTGCGTTGGTTTACCAAGAGTAACTGGTAAACTTGGTATGGGTATGGTAATAGGAGGAGTACTGCCGTCTTGAGAACGAAAAAAAGTAGAACTGTTTTCTTATGATTCCCAAAAGATTAATCAAGGCCGGTTTCCGTGCAGAGTTAGCTGGGGATTCAGATGGCGAAACCGTAGATGAAATTGGAGGCGATTTGTTCAACATGGCAACAGCGGTAGTAATTTCTCTTTTGCTTGTCGACAGTTTAAAATTTTTCAGTTTTCTCTGCATTGGGGTGAGGTCAGGGGAAACCGAGGAATGCCATTTTCGACAAAATTCTCTACTAATCTCCTTCCTAGAGAGTATGAAGTCAACTTCTATCAAGGAAAAGAGCGTGACTAATATTGGGGGCATTACGACTGAGCGAGTGGAGTCGTTTAGCATACGCGACTTGGAATCCCAAGCCACTGCTTTCCAGAAACAAACGTGCACCGTCGAAAGCAGATATGTAACTGGGAATATTACGCAGTATAAAATTATGCTTGCGTTTTATCCGTTCTTCGGTATCGGAGCTAATTATCCCAATGACTTCAAAAGCCTGTTGGATAACTGTGTCAGAGGCATTGGCTATAGTTCCTTTAAGCAAAAAATCTACTAATTCGTCAGACGACGATTGATTAACGCAGGATGAAGTGTAGGCTTGGGCGATCAGAGGATCAAGAGATTCCAGATTTACCAAAGGGATTTTAGAGTTGAAAATATCTACAGAGGGCTGCGAAGTCTCGCATACGCTAGATAGGTCCCCTTCCATTACTCTATTACTCAAGGATGGAGGGGAAGCTGCAACCTTTCGTCTTTTTGCGAGTCGCTTGCGGGACATAGTAAGCTAGTAGACGGAATTTTTGTTTACTTGCTAGAAAAAATGTGGGTTAATAACTTACAAGAGTATACTTAAAAAGGCTTAACTGGCAGGTGATTACAAACAGTTAATAGAAAACGACAAACCGAGCACACTTTTAACCACATTTATGCAAAGTGCAACTAATTAGTCCAATTGATTATATGGCCGCCACAAATAATATGGAGCAGTAAAAAGAGTTTTTTTAAACTAACAATTAATAGACAGTTAACTGCTAGGGGCAATAAATATGGTAAAAATAATCCGTTCACTTATCTTTAAAAATCGGTCAACGCGCCCTTGACCTTGACCTTGAAATACGATTCGAAGCTCGACCGGTCGTACGTCAATCGTAGCTAGAATTGGATTGGTTGCTAGTTCACTTCGATGATGCGTCGCTAAGGGCGCAAAAGAATGTGCGCAGTGGTATTGGCAAATCGATCGGGCCCTGAGCTCTCAATCCCGCGCGCGCCGTGCCACGCCATTTCCTGTGCTCTCGTGCTGCGACGCGGTCGTTTAACTACCTGCACCTCTGTTCTGTCTTCACTGGCCTTTTTTGCTTTTTTGCAGAAAGTTTAGAGCAGTCTAAGAGAACACTTAGGAGACGTGCCCAGAAAGGCTTTCTGGATGAGTTACGTCAAATTGCCGATAATATGAGGGAAATGTATCCGTCTGACTCATCTGCATCGTCTTGGCATCTGACCTCTTCCTCTAGTTCGTCATATTACGACTCGGACACAGAGATTTCCTCTGCTGATGAGGAGACAATTTGGACATCAGATTTATCTGACGTGGCTGAAAACAACTCTTCAAGCACACCTAAAATTGAAGAGGAACCTACGGTTCGAGAGGCTATACGTTCACGTATACCATTGATTTATATATCAATAATAAATTGTATATTTAAGGCCCAGAGGGCCCCATCATTACAAACTTAGTATCGTGGTTTAAATAAATACAAAGTGGATAATTGCTACACTATGTGAGCATCCATATGAACTGCAGAAATAAGTAGTATGGTAAACATATCCGATTTAGAACGATTTGCAGTTTTTATAAAAAAGTCAACAATCTTTGGCATAAATGGTGAACTGGAAAAGAAGCAGTAAAAAAACTCCTTGGGTTAAATCGGAGGTGGAGTTCGGCGAGCTGCCAATCAAAAAAAATAGGAGAAAAAACTGCTTCACTAAAAAATTAATAGCTTAATGAAATGCGATAGTATTGTGATGTTGCTGACAACGTATGAGGGTTCGGAACGCTCCTTGTCGGGTGAGAGATAATATAGCAGACAAAGCTACTGTTTATAAACACCAGTGGAGGTAAGAGAGGAAGAAATCATCGTAGACAGAAGGGTCAAAACGAAGAGGGGACAGTAGAGGTCACGAGATCATCATCGAGATGTGACCTTGTTGACTGCATAGTCCACCACCATAGAGGCGAAACCATCAGAAACCGCCTCAATCATCAACATAACCTAAAGACTATCGTCAGGGTTACAAATTCGGAGGAAAGTATCAAGGTTTTCAAGAGTTGGCGATGCTAGTTTAAAAGGAGGGGACGAAAAACAAAATGCAATATTTACTCTGTAGAGGATGATGGAGATATAATTAGAGACCAATATAATATCAAGGAGCTGCCTCAAATACCAGGAGAACCCTTTTCAAAATCCAAAAGTTCCAAGTTTGGGAAGGAAATAGACAATATGGACTTTATATCTACCGAAGTTACATGTTTGCGTTATTTAGTTTTGAAAATAGGTAATGTACACGACAACCTAATTTCCAGTGGAAGATTATTCCATATGAAAGCATATTTGGACGCCAAAAACTGAGAACGGTTAGTTTTGGAGCTAAGGGGTGGTGAGATGATCATGGAGGAATAACGAGTGGCATAGGGTCGATCTACCGGAGTGAGAGCGCTGATTTGTGCGAGATTTGGGCTACAGTTAATGCGAAACAGGAAGTTGAGACCGGCGTCGAGTCTTCTTACCCACGGAAAGTTAATTTTTGCTAACTGGCATCTATCCGTATAAGAGATACTGGATCCAGGAAGAGAAAATAGTCTTCGAGTAAAAACCCTCTGAACTTTCAATCTTAATGTGGTCAGAGGCGTTCATCAGCCCAAAGAGGGGACAGCAGTATTCTAGGATAGGAAGAACAAACATGCGGTATAGGTTTAACTTTATTTCCGGAAGGAAGAAATTATTTGATATAAAACCACATATCTCTGCAGCCTTCGCAGAAATTCGATCTGCATGAGGCGATAATGCTAGCTTATTCGTTTAACTTAGACCTAAGTCTTTTATGGTTGATCGTTCTTAAAGTGTACTACTTTGAAATACTAGGGGTCCAGGAAGCTTGGTGGGGCGAAAACACATGAAACTACTCTTGGATGGAGAAACTTCCGTCTGCCAACTACAGCTCCAACGTGAGAGCATAAGACGACCAGTTTTGATTTTACTAACGCAACTATTGGCAGTGTCTTCAAAAATGAATAAATGCACTTGAGATCGTCAACGTTAACGAAATTTTGTGAATTTATGAGTAAAGTTGAGCTTTCTTTGATGTACAAAATTAAGAGAAGGCGACCTAGAACAGTGCCTTGAAACGCCACTCGTGATCGGCTGAGGCGTCGAATAGCTATTACCTTCTAAGACCTTCTGGCTGCGGTTAGACAAGTATGAACCAATGAAGTCAAGGAGAGGAGGCCGGATGCCGATGGCTTCCAGTTTCACCAGAAGACGTATGTGCGGTACCTTGTCAAAGGATTTGCTCAAGTCAAAGTATATCACAACCACTGACCGTTGCGCATTACGAAGGGAAGTGATGAGGTTAAGAAAAGCTAAATGACACACTTCGCATGATCTTTCAGGTAGAAAACCATATTGCGAGTCGCTAAAGAGCTTATTTTCTAGGCAAAAGTCAAGAATTTGATTAAAAAATATTTTTTCAAGAAGTTTTGCTAGAGCCGGGGTTTTGTGAAAGCCTCGATAATTATTTACGTCCGAATGAGATCCCGACTTGAAGACAGGAAGAATAATATATGTCTTCCATGAGTCAGGAAAGAATCCGTTTAGAAGATAAACTGAGAATATATCGCTAAGCAATCAGGGGAAGCTCAGCACTCTCTTAATAACTGAGTTTGGAATACCGTCAGTCCCCGAAGAGTGGGATTTTTGCAGACGAATTATTTCCTTACGAATTAGTTCTAAGGATAAATCAATGGTTCTTATAACATTGAATGAGGATGCCTGAAACGTCGGAACCGGTTCAGATTCCATCGTAAGATGATTTGCAAAGAACGAAACTCAACACTTCTGCCTTGTCAGGGTCTTGGAGAACGAAGTTCTTGTTTTCTTTTTGTAATGGAGGACTTTCATAACCTCGTTTAGGGGAGGATCGACGGCGGAACAGTTGAGCAACAGATTTTGCAGTGTTTGTCTCACTGAGTGCACAAGATTCCCTCTGTCTGTCACGTGCAAGACGAATCTTAGAGGCTAATTCAAAAATCTCTGCAATCCTTAGATGTACAGATAACGAACTAGTATATTGATCTTTTAATTGCTTCCTCAATTTCTTTAGTCTTGGCAAAAGAAAGTGGGGGACGGTGGATTCTGAAGTGTAGGGCTTGACTATTTTGGTTGGCACAAGTTCTAGGATGTTATTTGAAACGACTGACATGAAGTCACAAAGACTTGATGCGCCGTTCATGGAGGAGAGATGCTCCCAGTCCAATGAGTCCAAAAAGGTTCACATTAAGCTCATATCTGCGAGGTCCAAAGCATGATAGGTACGAACGGCACCAGCCTTTTTCGATGAAACAATCGGAAAGCAACAGTGAATTAATGTATGGTCACTTTGGAAGAGGCCCTGCTTAAAATCAACGAAGAGGGGAGCAATGTCGTTTGTGAAAATCAGATCTAAGACATGCTTGTCTCTCGTTGAAGAACGGACAAGCTGGGACCAATTAGAAGAATTAATGGTATAGGGGAAAGGTTAAAATCTGGGTGGAAAAATGTTTGAAATCCAGTCAATTTCTGGAAAATTAAAATCCCCATCGATTATTTTAATGTTAAAATTGGACTCAGAAACCAATTTAAAAATTTCACAAAGTTTTGTATCATCATTGGGTGATGAATTAGGCGGGTTGTAAATACATCCGAGAATCGCCTTTTGCCGGGGCCACAGGATAATGGATGCGAAGCAGTAATTACAAGAGAATGACGTAAAATCTAGATCAAATGGGAAGTGTTTAAATGAAGCTTTAATATAGAGAACACAACCACCACCACGCTTGCTAATGCGGTCTTGGCGGTAGAGATCATACTGGTCTATGACATGCAAAGAGTCGGAAATTAAGGGGTAGGTCCAAGATTCAGTTACACATAAAACATCGGGCATTAACTCGAAAAGCAATGGCTCTCAGTTGGGCCATCTTATTTAAAACAGATATAGCATTAAGTAATATGACATCTAGCGTAGTTCAAGTATCCAAACTAGGGTTATCGTTATTTATAAAAAAAGGAAGACTTGGTGGTGGGGAAGTAAACTGTAGAAAGGAATCTGCAGGCGGAAAGTAAATTTGCTGCTTTAAAATTGCGAAAATTCCCATTTAACGATTCAAAAGACAACTTGGCGAGCATACGCGCTGCTTTCGATAACTTCTCTTCAGGCCAGTACAGTTATAGGGAAACGTTGGAACGCAGTAGAAATTTAAAACATGAAATCGATAATGTTCGTCCATTTGTGTGGGTTATCTGAGGAATGTGCATAGGGGAAGGGTGATAAGAGACAATTTGATAGGCACCCGGCGTAGTGTGGACCCCAGCGAAGCTTTCCGTGTAATTTATAAGGTCCCACCAAACTACCCCAAGCCACTGGGTCAACGTCTACTAGCAGCAGCAGAAGCGACTGCCATTAGGTTGAAGAAGCCGGTCTTGTGCGCACAAAAGAACCTCGTACAAGCTCCGCGCTTAGCTTGGCCAACGGCCGCTTAACTGCATGCATCCCCCGCGCCATCTCTGTCCTCCCCCTTCTCCTAGAACGGCTCTACCAAACACTTACTGCCGCCTATCACATTGTCTCTTATCACCCTTCCCCTATGCACATTCCTCAGATAACCCACACAAATGGACGAACATTATCGATTTCATGTTTTAAATTTCTACTGCGTTCCAACGTTTCCCTATAACTGTACTGGCCTGTAGAGAAGTTATCGAAAGCAGCGCGTATGCTCGCCAAGTTGTCTTTTGAATCGTTTAATGGGAATTTTTGCAACTTTAAAGCAGTCCAAAGATCCCACGGTGTTAAAGGCACTCAATGGGTACCTGCGTTTCAACACCAAACTTGTGGAGGCGAAAATACTGGCCAATTTTATTGGGGACTGTATTGAAAGAAATGAATACCCAAATCAGTACTGGAAAGCGCTCAGACGTAGTCATACAGTTATCACCATGAAAACCTTGAGGAGATACGCTGAGAACCAACTGGATAGCACTCGAATAAAGATGGAAGAACTAGAGCGTCACGTGTGTCAACGCGCTGCCGTTCTGGATATGCTGACAGAAGATGAAAGACAAGAATTTAGTAGTTATACTCAAACCATAGGAAGAAAACGTGGAGACGTAAAAAGATCGTCACTTCTTCAAAAAGTGCAAGAAATAAAGCCACAATCTCGTTTTCCAAAAGATCCCAAACGGTACGTTCACAACCATTCTTCTATGCCACTCGATAAAACGCTACTCGAAGCATTATCCCTAGGTCCGAAATTCTGCTTGCCTCGTCGAAAGCTTAGTCAATTAGAGTTAGAAACCCAATTCGAGAATCTCTGGAACCAAACTTACGACCTAAAGCCCGTATCAGCAGAGAGCGTTCAACACTTTAAATCAACGCTGGTGAATTCTAGTTATCAGTACTTGAACAAGAGACCGCAAATTCGGGGATTGCTAACAAAAGCACACATAGAGAAGTTGAAACAGCTTCAAGCGAACCAAGACATCCTGATAACAAGACCGGATAAAGGAACAGGCATCGTTATAATGAACAGATCAGACTATGTAACGAAGATGCACTCCATACTCTCCGACCAAAATAAATTCCGAGAAGTGCATAAAGAAAAGGATTGCACTGATGAAGTAGAGGCACAATTGACTGACTGCTTAAAAAGACTCCATGCAGGGGGTTTTCTAAGCGACCGTGACCTCGAACGCCTCAGACCAGTAGGTACACACATCCCTCGACTCTATGGTCTACCGAAGATCCACAAAGAAGGCTTGCCACTTCGTCCGATTGTAGACATGCGAAACTCTCCTTATCATGCCATAGCAAAGTGGTTAGCAGAAAAAACGAAAGCCTGTACAACGTCAGCTAGCGCCACGTAGCTACCGAGATACCTTCGAATTTATTGAAGACGTCAAAGACCTTAACTTAAACGGCACGAAGATGCTATCTTTGGATGTCTCATCACTTTTTACATACGTCCCTGTCACTGAGACAGTCGATTACCTCTGTGAATTCCTATTGACCGGTGAGCAAGAAACAGGAATACCGACAAATACACTGAAAGAATTATTACTAAGATGCACGTTAAATGTGCAGTTCCTTTTTGATAACCAACTATACAGACAAATAGACGGTGTTGCTATGGGTTCGCCACTTGGACCTCTCCTAGCCGATGTATTTATGGGCAAGCTGGAGAAATTTCAGTTAAGCGGACAGATCAATAAGCTAAGATACTACGGTCGATACGTCGACGACATCTTTGCAATTGTAACAGAAGAAACAAATGTAGACGAGCTCTTATACACTGTAAACCAAGCACATCCGTCGATCAAATTCACGGTGGAGATGGAAAGAGCAGGTTCACTCCCTTTCTTAGACGTCCTTCTAAGCAGAAGACCTGACGGCAGCATCCGAAGGAGCGTTTATCGAAAGAAAACCTGGTCTGGGCAATATATGAACTTTAGCAGTTTCATACCTCTCCAACAGAAACGTAATCTAGTCCGTTGCTTAGCGCAAAGGGCCAGAAAAATTTGCACGGCAGATAGTATCGAGGAGGAGCTTGGGAAGATCCAGAACCTACTTCGAGAGAATGGATACCCAGATCGGTTTATTACAAAGCATCTTGTCGCTAGACCAGTGAAACCTGCCAAGGATACTGTAGAAAAGAAAACTCTATTCCTCAAAGTGCCCTTTCAAGGGGATTCGGCTAGTGAACTACTGAAAAGACGCCTTAACCAAGCCGTTACACAAACGTTCCCAGCAGCGAAACTTCAGATAGTGTTCTCAACCAACCCTCTTTTACGAGGCGAAGGCAAGGATAGGTTGCCGACTCAGACCACCTCCATGTGCATTTACTCATTTACTTGCTCCTATGGAGCAGGTTATATTGGTCGCACGAGTCGGCGCTTATCCAAAAGAATAAAAGAACACATCCCAGCATGGCTGAGCAAAGGGGAAGTCAAGAGCATAAAAAGCGCCATCCTTGCACATCTTGTTGACACCGGGCATAGTGTGGACCCCAGCGAAGCTTTCCGTGTAATTTATAAGGTCCCACCAAACTACCCCAAGCCACTGGGTCAACGTCTACTAGCAGCAGCAGAAGCGACTGCCATTAGGTTGAAGAAGCCGGTCTTGTGCGCACAAAAGAACCTCGTACAAGCTCCGCGCTTAGCTTGGCCAACGGCCGCTTAACTGCATGCATCCCCGCGCCATCTCTGTCCTCCCCTTCTCCTAGAACGGCTCTACCAAACACTTACTGCCGCCTATCAAATTGTCTCTTATCACCCTTCCCCTATGCACATTCCTCAGATAACCCACACAAATGGACGAACATTATCGATTTCATGTTTTAAATTTCTACTGCGTTCCAACGTTTCCCTATAACTGTACTGGCCTGTAGAGAAGTTATCGAAAGCAGCGCGTATGCTCGCCAAGTTGTCTTTTGAATCGTTTAATGGGAATTTTTGCAACTTTAAAGCAGTCCAAAGATCCCACGGTGTTAAAGGCACTCAATGGGTACCTGCGTTTCAACACCAAATTTGCTGCTGTCTACAATTAGCTAAGCTGTTGCTGCTAACTAAATTAGGATTATTGTAGAGAAACATATTTAGGTGGTATCCATTGAGAGGAAGGCTATTTTCTGCGATAGTGAAAATAGGAGAAGGCCTTAAAATAGGATTTTTAGGAATATTGGAATCATATGGGGGAGAATAAGATTTGAAAATGGAGCAAATTGTTTTGGAAAACTGTTACCGTAAGGGGTAGAGTTAAATAATGGGGGAGCCTGAGAAGTTGATTGGTTGGGATAATTGCTAAGGAAATTTTGGGTATGTATGGTAGATGCTGGAGGGTTAGGAGGTTTCCCAACTTTAATGACGTTTTTCTTTTTGGAACTTAAGTTTGGAGCTTACTTTGACTTGCCCAGGTTATTAATAAGTTTAGTAGATTGGACAGCTGAGACCGGAGTCGATAGCGTGGAATGGAAACGAGGCGGACTTGACCTAGTTTTGTTGACTTAGTCAACAGTAGGAATACAAGGAAAACTACGTTGAAACGGAGAAGCAGTCGGTCTTGGCACTTTAGACGGAGTTAATGACATTAAAGGCGGGCTTACGACATGGCTGATAGCTACTGCGTTTGAAATTCCTATCGCGAGGAAGAAATCGTTAATGGTTTCGTTGCAGGAAGAGCGGAAGTTGAATTTAGGGAGGTTTATGAACAGGGCACTATAGAAAATTGTTGTACCGTCTCGTTATGGTTTGCATAGCCATGAACAGACTTATGGATAATGGATTGAGAGGCCAAAGACCTATGCAAGAGGGGAGACACATTCCTACGCTCCATCGATGTAAGATCGTGACAAAGGAAACATTTTGCAACTTCTAGATAACGAGAAATGCGACCTCGTTGTGCAAAGATGGAGTCCACCTCAATTGGTGAAAAACGGGTGACTAATATAGGTGGATTTTTGCTACGTGAGGCGAGGCGTTTGGCTTCCGCTTTTTTTGTAGTTGAAACCGCACGAGTACAGGAATTCTAAGGCAACGTCATTGGAACGTCTAGCTCGGGAAGCATTTTATAAAAGAAAATTATAATTTCTTTTCTGTCGGTCTGATGTTTTACTGGCAACCAAATGGACGAGAGAATCCAGACGCTGACATTCCTGAGAGGGAAGAGCAGAGATGCCACCGTCGAATAATTTCCCCAGTATAGAGAGAACTAATCCAAACTTTAACATAAAATCATTCCAATTTTGTAAAGCAGAGAGATCAAGCTGCTTAGCTTTAACGATTGGTTGCATATGCATCTCACTGCTGTGACTACTAGATGCAACCAAGCAACCCCTCGGTGCAATGGCTGAAAGCTTGCGACGAGCTGAGATTTTCGTTCTCATTTTCCTAGGAGGCTTTGATTTGGTCGAACTTAGGAAAAGTCAGGCAAATAATATTCTGCGACAAATGTTTTTTTCCAAAAATGTTAACTAAGGACCTTTATAGTGTTTAAGAAAACTTCTTAGTTAAAGAGATCCACCTGACTAATAACGAGGCTATATTGGGTGAAAACGTTGACTTTAAATGTTCACGCCTGTAGAATTGGATGAGCACCACAGGTATAATCAGTTGATAAGTGTTAAAAATGCAAAGTTTTTATCAAAAAATCAGGTAGTAATGTAAGCTTTGGATAAGGAAATCCTGAAAAAATTAGAACTTACACTTAGCTTTCAAAAACGAGCAGTCTTCTGAAAATGATCAGACGGTTTTCCTCGGATACTTCTGCAGACGCACGAACGCTGTTGGGTGGGGCAAGTGATGTTTCAACGGTAATGGCAATGGACAGCAGTGAGTACGTTCATTGAGGATTTTTGAAACAATGAACTGAGCAGTTTCGAGACACTATCAGGTGTCTTATAGGCAAAAGTGTTGTAACTTATTTAGCTATTGATAGGCTCCCTATACATTAGAAAACTAAGCGCGGGTTTTGGCCTATCCAAGGTAGAATTATGGAGCACTTTGATGGTGAAATATTCGTTGTGGGAATTAACTGTGTCTATGGAAAGCCTTCAGATGTATAAACGTTCTGTAGGCACCTTCGCTAAAGAATTAAAATCTTCGGCCAGAGATGGTCTGCGTGTCGAACATATCAAGAGGACCCTTGGGTTTCGTTTAGCAGCTGTCATTTTTGATGCTCAAGCGAGAGCTTTTATTAAGCAAATTAAGAGTTTTAACGCCTATTGCGGCTGTGAGAGGTGTTGCGTTTAAGTTGATTACGTAGATAAAGTTGTATATGATAGCGTCTCAGAGCGTTTGAGGACGGATGCCGATTTCCTCTCCGTCATAGATGACTGCCATTGTATCGGCACTTCAACCTTGCTAGCATGTTAGGTTGGAATAATTACGTTCTTTCCTTTAGATCCTCTACATTTAGTTTACCTGGGTGTTATGCGACGGATTCTGAACTTGTGGCTGAAAAGCCCAAGAGAAGCGCATTTCCGGTTGTCACCTGAAGCGATAACTACGGTGAATGATATATTAAAGTCACTTAATGTCTACTTGCCACGGGAATTTTCACAGCGCGCAAGGTCTATTACTGATGACGATACCTGGAAGGGCACTGAACTGCGTCAGTTTCTATTGTACACCGGTAGGAAAGGGTATACAATGTTCGCAGCATTGTTCATCTACCGTATGATGTCCAACGACTTGGTCCACTTGATAGTTTCTCGTCTTTTCCTTTTGAAAGTTATCAAGGAAATGAAGCGCATGCTTAGGAAACCATCGCAGCCACTTCAGCAAGTTGTCCGCAGGCTAGGAGAATTACAGTCAGAGCGGCGGCCGTTAAGTGGTCTATCAGAATGGAATGGGAAGCAGTGATTCAAGTAGAACAATGCCTATCGCACAGTCTCCCTCCTTTACGGGTAAGCTAATACCTTCAAAAGACAATCTTCCTAGAGGGCATTCGGCACCACCGAAAAAGACGACATGGTCATAAAACAAGAAGACGCAGCCAATCAGCCATCAAAGCAAGTCTTCGATGGCTAATGCAAAGCTGAATGCAAGAAATAAGGCATTTGCAGGCTTTGAAAATGGAGGTGGTGGCCATACAGCATAACCTGGATGAGCAAATGGGTAGCTCCGTCACCCATGCGTCCCAGCCTACATCAAGGGTTCCGATTGTAAAACAAATTTCAAGCCTTGACGAAAGTAGAGGCCCTGACCAAATACGTCGCAGACAGGGCATAAAGACAGCAAAAGATAGGTTGTCTGGATATTACCTACCGTCTAACTAGGTAACCCATTTCGCCTCCCTTGGCGGCGATAGCGTCAGAAATTTTATAATCGCGTTTTCACAGCCCTCTTCGCCGATGAGGTGACCAACCGGTTAACTTTCTACGGTTGGCACCACGACAAAAAGGCCTTTGTCATTTCCACGTTATACGCACTTATTTTGGGCAAGATAATTCTCATTAATTACTAATTCATGTGTACCGCAGAGGTGTTCAATCTTTGGAATAATCCACTGCAGTCTTATAAAGTGCAGCTTGAACGAGCTTTTAAAAATGCCTTTAAAAAGGCATATGACCGACTGCACAAAAGGGGCTTAAAGGCAGCCAAGGGGGACAGTGCTGATGGTTAGTAGATATTACTTGTCAATGTTGTATACAAAAATTAACTACATTAAAAACATGCGCATTATTTACTCATTATCACATATTTCATTGCCTTTCATTTCATGGTGGATACCCCATGAAACGGCTGAGGGATTACCAGGTCCGTCAACCCAGGACTAATGATTTGGAGACATTTATAAGCTTTATTTTCGTACACCTACGTTTGGCGTCTTTTTATACAAAATATACTTAACTTGCTCATTCTGTCTTTGAAATCCAACTTATCATTAAGAACTATTCTATTTGAATGTAATGGTGATCGTTTATTAACCATTTAGCTAGTATGGGCGTCTACAAAATGATTAAGGAGTTCCGCTGTGTGGTTGAAAAATGAAACACGACTTTTCGGATCCGATTCGAGTCCGAATTAGCGGTCATAGTCGAATACGATTCGTGTCCAAATAATTGTACCGTCGGATCCAATTCGCGTCCGATTCGCGTCCGAATTGTTATAAGGGTATGCAGGATGAAAAATTATATCAACCGGTATAGCAACGACTGCAAATTATACTTACAAAATTTAAACTTTATTTCTAGAATAAATCTTTGGATTCCATCCTTTTTACGTAAATCTGTGAGACCTCTATTGCGGCTATTTAGTGTGAAACAGTTTAAAACCGTTTATTTCTCCCTACTGTCAATTTCAATAACTGCAGTTGTGTGCAGTTAATAAATAAGTAGAAATTCAAGTAAATTGTCAATAATAAAGCTAATAGTTTCGACAGGAAACGAAGAAATCGGTTTAAAATTTGAGGATTCACTTATCTTCGAATTTTAACCAACCGCCTTCGACCTTGGCCTTGACACCCATTTGTGTCCTCTAATAACCCGGTAGGTTTGGATGAGGTCACTGGGTAGTTGCCTGTAATTGAGAGGAAACAAATCAAGTTCACCCAGTCTGGCTTGGTTAGTTAGCCGAAAAAGTTTCTTGACCATCTGTGGAGCCCTCGTCTGCACTCTTTCCACCTGTAGATAATCCCTTGTAAACCACGGACACCAGGCCTGGATGGCATACTCCAAGTGAGATCGAACAAATGCCCTCTAAGTTTTTCGGAATAGTTTCTTATCAATGTGCACAAATCCACTTCTGAGCGCAAATAAGACCTATGAGGAGTTAACTAGAGCACCAAGGTCCTTCTGTTTCTCGACAATTGAAAGGTAATGCCCATCGAAAAGGTATTGGTAGGAATCATCCCCCCTCACTGGTCCTTCTGGTACGGAGTCTTAAGACCACACACTTCCAAACGTTAAAATTTAAGAGCCAATAAGCATGCCAGCTGCTAAAATGGTTGAGATTCTCTTAAAGTGCGTGCCTATTAGCATCAGATCTGATGACCCTCCACAATTTAAAATCGTCTGCAAACATGATGGTGCTGCAACCCAGGTCGTCGACACATTCGTTGATGTACACTAAGAAGAGTAGCGGCCCAAAGATGGAGAATTGGGGGACACCACTTAGAACCGGAGTAGGTGTTGACATCGAGGTATCGGTACACACAGTTTGCAATCTTCCTGTTAGAAAATCTGCGATCCATGTCAGCAGCATTCCTCTTATTCCAATTTCAGATAATTTATAGATTAGACGTTTGTGTTGGACACTGTCGAACGCCTCCTTGAAATCAGTGTAGATGACGTCAACCCTACCATCTTCGTCCAATGCACGAGTCCACTGCTCTGTCGAGAGTATTGAATTGGAAAGACAAGAGCCATACTGTCTGAAGCCATGCTGTAGCCCTGAGAGTTAGCATTTTTCCTCCAGGAACTTCATGCTCGCCTTCTTAATTATTGATTCCATAATTTTACAGCAGATGCAGGTAAGGCTGACAGGCCAATAATTGTTGACATCAGATCGAGCCCCACTCTTGTATATGGGGTATATATTTGCTGCCTTCCATGCGGATGGCAATTTCCCTGATTCAAATGACGAATTGAATATATGCGCTAGTGGTTTGGAGAGTTCGCCGCCAATTCTTTCAATAACTTTGCCAGTTAATCATCTAGACCTGATGACATGGCTTCTTTGAGATTTTGCAGTTCTCGTTACACAAGAGGTGCCGGAAAGAGTATGCATTCAAGCACTGAATCGGCGTTTATGACAGCACTGTTGACATGGTCAAGCTGAATTTCAGGTTCTCTAGTGAATTTCGAGGCAAATAACCGACCAAAGTGCTCGGCATTCTCACAATTTTCAACGATTTCAACACCATTCTCATCCATAAGTACTGCGACAGGGTCCTTGTTTTTAACCGACTATTTATATAATGGAACAAAATTTTAAGCTTATTTTCTGCCTGCTGGATAATTATTGATTCCTAGTTCTTCTATGCCCGACGGATCAGTTTTCGACAGCATTTCGTTGGAGATGAAATTCCTCGAGACACTCTGCTGACCCTGTTTCCTGAATACCTTTTATTTTTATTTTTCTTCTTAACTGCTTGTTAAGTTCTCATGTTAACCAGGCAGGGTAACTAGTCGTTTTTTGCACCTTTACTAGATAATAGGACTCAATCCGCTCGAGTGAAACCGTCGTAAACGATAGACAGTCATCCTTCGGATTCCCTTTGAGAAAACAAAACCATTTTCAAGGACATCAGTTCTTTCTTCATCGTGTTAAAATCAACCTTCCTGATATTTCGCTTGCCTTCCTTTCTCTTCTGGCGCTGAGAATAAAGTGAGTAATCCCACAGCAGCGTACTATGGTCACTCTTGCCTAGGGGTGCATAGAATACAATTCATCAAAGTTAGAGACGTTCTTCGTAAATACTAGGCCCAGGCAATTGGCTCTTTGGTTCTCTCTAAATCTCGTTGGTATGTTAACCTTCTGTGCCAGAGGTTGGTTGAGAGTGAGATCCATTAGCTTGTGACTGAAGGAAGCTGGCCCATTGTCAACTGTCAGATTTACCCAGTCTTCTGTAGGCGCATTAAAATCTCCAGCAATAGGCACCTCCTGGTGACTTGCACCTTCCTTGAACAAAAAATGAGTGAATCAACAGCTGCACTTGGAATGTTTGGTGATCTGTAGATCGTCAAGAATTGTAGAATATATGAACAATTCTTTTTATCTTTATCCAGAGAAATGCATATTCAAGGAAAACGGCGTGAACTTGTTCGACTGCTGAGATTTTTGTCCTTACGTATACGGCCACTCGACCTCCCTGTCTTTTTTCACGATCTCTTCCAAAGGGCTTATATCAATCTTTCGAAACCTCGCAATTCGCGCTTTCGGTTTTGAGCCACCATTGCGCATTGGCAACTACGTCAGGGGCTCGTCTGAGACAAGTGCCTTGAGTTCGTCTATTTTTGAAAGACGACTCTCAGCATTAGTATATAAACATCTCAATGTAGTCTGGGTAAGTCCTCCATATAGACTTCTGCTTATTTCTTGGGATTGAATGCTAGGATCTGTCAGTTCTTTCCGAGACGAACTGGTGTCCATCCCACCCACGCTGGGGTCTGATGAGTGGTCGTCAACCGAGTTCTGGAGTGTCTTCCTTTTGTTATGCGAGCTCTGTACAGTAGGCTTTTTTGTATTAAGTGCCCTCTATCTCGGTGAGGACCCACCTTGATGATGTACGAGGTCGGCCACAAGAAAGACCCCTTCATCACTTTTATTTCCTCATAATTTATTTGGAGCCATTTTTCCCCTGCTCGGTTCTCCTGTTCAGTTCTGTTCTCAGCATCCTCATTTTGTGCCTTTCCATCGGTTCGTTATCCGGCTGGAAAAACACATCCCTGTGTTAGCTACGGAGAGCCGTTCTCCGTTCTAGGAGGCGTGAAGCCTGAACATCATTTTCAAGAATGATTTAAGAGGCCTTGGTGATGATAGTTCATGTGAAACATCCGCTTTTCCTAAACGGAAGCTTTGTGCACTGTTACGCATTCGCCATTTCGAAGAATCGAAATTTAGTATGCTCGGAAAAACTGGGTTCATCTTCTATCCTTTCCTTTGCAATCAGAGAAGTGGATTCGGGAGCCGCTTTAATAACGAGATTGCTTTTTCGGTAGAAATGTCTGTTTGGTGACTTGGTGCTCTGATTTGTTGACAGGGCATCGGTATCAGGAAGAATTATATTCTGTTCGATGATGCTAATGTGTCAGTACTAGCAAAGATTCCTAACATTAATGATGAACCCCTTTTTGGAACTTTGCCAATTTGCCTTACAGTTGCTCATGTTTTATCAGCACAGGATTCTGCTTGAGTATCTATCGGAAAGAATGAGCTTTGTTTATAGTTGGAACTCCATTTTTGTGAAGTCATCGTGGAATTTTTTGACTTCGAATTATTCGTCTTTGGTCATTCAAATTCGATGAGCTTTTTCAATGTCGCCCTTCTTTGTATCATCCAGTAACGTTGCGGCACATGTTTGTGCATCCAGGGCATAACTGCGTCTATCTGAGCTGTATGACAGTAGCAAGGTGCATGAGCTATTTTGATCTCCCTTTCGAATGAAGGAAATGTCTACTGATTTACTGAGCTCTGTAGACGCAATGTCTTTTACCTAAATAAATGAATAAATTTATATTTAGGGCCCACAGAGCCCCATCATTACAAAGTTAGTATCGCGGTATAAATAAATACATTGATACATAAATACATAAAAACATTAGGTATGCTTAAGGAAGCTACATTTGCATACGTAATTTCTTTTGTTGGAATTCTCGTTATTACGGGTGTTTTTTGGCCGGGTGAACAATGAACCGCCTCTTTTAGAACGGTCATTTCTTGTTTTATGTTACTTCTCTCTTTCACCATCAATAGGAATTTCTGTAGGAGATTAAAACACCCCGCGCAATTTTCGTCCTCGTAAGTGACGTTCTTAAGTGTTGTCATGCTTTTCGCCCGCTCGGCAGGAGGAGGAGTAGTAACAGAACATCTGTATTTGCCATCCTTTTCTGTTTGTATACAATTTTGTTTATCAGAATTCCTTGTGAAGGTGGCAGAGTGGGTAAGTGCATTGCCACATGTTTCTTCGACGAGGGTTTGACTCCCGACCGTGGCATTTTTCCCTATGAAGATAAATCGAGAGTGTCTGTGTTTCCCATACCTTTTAAGTTTATTTGCGAATGCATTTAACCTATAAATCTTCTTAAATAAAGGGAATACTTTGCAGTTATTTTTCAGAAGCCCATGTACTGGATCTAAACTGGTGTGATGCCATTTATTGGTGAATTTTATAACAGCCCCAGTCATCTGTGCCCGAAAGTGCCTCCAGTTTTCTTGGCTCTGTCATTACACTGGGCTCAGATGGATGGGTGTGGAAAGAAGGTGGTAGATTCCCTGCAGGTCCACTATCCCTTTAAATTATTTCACACGTAATTCACCGTCCTTGAATCTCCGAGCCTCCCCTTTGCATGTTCCTGGAAGTAATTCATCTTGACCCTTACCTTTTAACGTGTTCTTTCATATTTTCTAGCTTAAGTCTTGTTAGGGAGCTAGTTTATCTTTCATAAGACGGACTCTTTCTACTTCTTTTACGCGCCTTCAAGGATTCAAAACTTTCCTGTGGTGATCGCACTAAGGTGGTCTCAACAGAACAATTGAAGGTGGCTTATATCTTCCCTCTTTCATCGCCCCAAAAGATTAGCCATATGCACCAATCACGATATCTTATAAGATTTTTCGGCCTCCGGTTACACCTGACAGCTCTGCGCATTCACCTCCACCATAGATATACCCCCACGCGCAGTGGTTGTCATATTCGTTTTGTAGATCATCATCAAAGTGTATAAAACGCCTAAAATCTTTCACTACAATACTGTCCTTTTGAAAAGACTATTCCCAAGAGATGAGTATTGAAAACATGCATAATTTTGTTTTAATTTGCAAAAATGTTTTTTATTACAGACATCTGCCTAACATTTCTAATCAGGCCATCACATCTTAGCAAATTCGTTCCTACTCATCTGGCAGACGTAAAAATCTCGTTGTCATTAATTTTATGCATATATCGGAAGATAAACCCATGTTTGTTTAAAATACTTCTCAGCGAAAAGGTAAGCACCGCTACCCATGAATACGCATGATAAGGCATCCTACACGACTGGAACGTTCACCGAATTACATATGTCTCTCTCCGTAGAACGTTGTAATTAGAGGACGGAAAATAGGATAAAGGGGTGTGGGGACCAGCACAGCGTATGCTAAAACGGTTTTCGCCGATTTCGTCACGGGATATTCTCGTCCCGTCATACATTGGTGTTTCATTTAAAGCCCTTAAAAACAGTCACGTAGCAATGCATAGTTTATGTGGAATATGGAAGGGGACAGAGATGGCAATGTCTGGCTAAACGGTCTTCGTTAGTCGATTTTACTGGAAGAAAATATCACTGTAAAGTGAAAATGTATTTAAATGACAAAATATACATAATAACTTTGACGTAAGGGCTTGCATGAGCAGCAAAATACTTACATTTTGGAAAAAAATTATACAAAATTAGACATTTTTCACGCCAACCTCAGATTTTTGCTTATAATGCTGATGATATTTGATAATATTCATAAATTTCAAGTTGACTATTTATAAATAAATGGGGCGAGCTCAGAGCGATGCAGTATATTGAATATTTTTAAGGGTTACAGGCATTGCCCTTGATGACGCTATTAATGTAAAACTTGTGCCCCCTAAACGGGCCACGTGGTAGATGCGTTTGACCAACACGGGGGCCACATTAGGGCACGGCAGTCATTATTCGGGTTGCGCTCCCATAACAAATGCCGAACATGGAGGTGTGGTGGCATGCCTAGGGGCGGCTAGGGCTTAGAGGACCCAGCCGCGCCAGCCACTCTGCGTCCTCTCCCAACTCCAATCTTCTTGACTCTGTCATGACACTGGGCTCAGGTGGGGGAGGAGGAGCGAGTGCGGTAGCTGCAGCGCAAGGCTACTTTTACTTAAAATTAATTCACGCGCACGCCACCGTCCCTGCACCACCCGTCCGTGGAGCATACGTTGGACATCGTCGGACTACGACGGTCGAACTGTCGTAATGTAAAACTATCATTGCATGTGTACAGTTAATATAAAAAATCGTGTACATTTAGAATATTTTAGAATTTATATTTGGTTAGCACCGGCAAGGCACTGTCTAAGCAAACATTAGTAACGAAATAAAGTTATGACAACGTGTGCATATAAAATGTACAAATACATAACTTGTCCTGCTATGTCAACAGTTAGCGATGTTTTAAAAGTAATGGTGAACTAGAAAAATAGGCAGTGAAAAAAAACTCCTACCATAAAAATGGAGGCAGAGTTCGATAGGTCTTCATTTTTGAATAGAAGGTAGGAGAAAAAACTGCTTAGGAAAAAATGTTCAGGTGGAAGAGTTTGGTAATACTGTAGTAGCATTTCAGAATGAGATAATTAAACGTCGAGGTGATTCGTTCTTGATCACTTAGACGTATGAAAAAAAATCTCATGACAATGCGTCAATGAACATAAGTCCTCCGCATCTTAGGATCAAGAATGGAATTCTGGTGATGGTTAGTATCCAAAAGAAATGGTAGCATTTAAGACTGTGGACAACCGAATGTGTACGTCCGAATGACGTCATCGTTTGGATGACTGGTTAAGATAAATATGCAGTCCTCGCTTGAATGCAGATAGACTAGTTAACGACCTAATTTCACTTGGCAAGTTTTTCCAAAGAAAACTATACCTAGAAGCAAAGAAGAGAGCGTTTACACGCGGAGGATGCAGAGGGAGGTATAATTAGTGCAGAATTTCTTAGGTTATAAGGAAGACTAACAGGGGTAATGACAGAAAGCTTGGGGAGAGTTGAACTATTATTTAATCGGAAAAGGAGACCATAGCCTGCTTCAAGTCTCCTGACCCAAAGAAATTTTAGCTTCATTAGCTGGCATCTTGTTGAGTAGGAAGTAAAAGAAAGAATCGGAAATAGGCATTTTTTGTGAAATTTCTTTGGACATTTTAAATTTTTGAACGGCTAGATTCGTTCATTAAACCGAAGAAATAACAGCAAAATTCAAGAATGGGAAGTACAAACATACGATTAAGTCTTAATTTAATTTCAGGAAGGTAGAAATTATAAGAAATAAAGCCGCAAATCTGAGCAGCTTTGGTCGTAATTCTATCGACATGAGGCATGGTGTACATTTATTATTATTATTATTATTATTATTTTATTTATTGCCAGTTTACAGGCAAGGTCAAAAGGGATGTATACAGTAAAGGGGTCCAGCTGACAGTGAAAAAAACTCCAGATCGTTCTTTAAGGTATTTTCAGGAGAAAAAACTGCAGCTTGTTAAACAGATTAAAGTTTAGGACAGGGAAGTGTTGACACAGGTGCACAGTGTAGTACTTCTCCTTTCGGTGTTGTGGATCTGGTCTTCTGTACTAGCAGCAAGTATGCCGGCGAGCGGCTGCTAGCTGTAGACTGAGGAATAACCCGATTACGGACTGCAGAGCCAGCAATATTGCCTTCAGCATGAAGTCCGGCATAGGATTCAGAGTCCGTGGACGCCATCAGAACGGAAAAGAGCTTCCAGAGAATCAGCACCCAAAATTCGCGGAAGGTGTCCTGAATGTAGAAAACTAGTGACAGCTCTCGTAAACAAAGGATAGTTTTGCTGAATTTTTAATACTTCTGGGTAGTTTATTCCAGATTGCTATAGCATTTACCGAAAAAAACTGACGGTATTTAACGGTGCGTGCCAAAGGAAGAAATAAGAATACATCTCTATGATTGGTGCGCCGACAGTGGTCGAGCTGCCTCAGGGATGTAAGGGGGTTAAAGGTAAAACCGTTTAAAAGCTTGAACAGTAAAAATAGTCCCTTCTGTAATCTACGAAGCCACAACGGGTCGAGGCTTGTAAGCTCACAGCGTTGTTGGTAGGACAAGTTTCTGTGCTCTGAAGTAATAACTCTTTTAGTAAAGAAGTGCTGGACTGATTCTATCTTCCTCCGTTCACTCGCGTGCAGAAGGCTAAATAGAAACGAGCAGTATTCCAGACTAGGTCTGACATACATTTTATAAAAGGCTGGTCCTAATATTGAGGGGTTTTAAAATTTCTGAGAATAAACCCAGTGGTTTGGCGTGCTTTAGAGACAATCAGGGCGCAGTGCTCTGACAGATTAAGACTACTAGAATATGATATGCCCAGATCCGTTATAAACCCGGGCACATTTAAGTCATGACCGTCTATGCTTAGATGAGGCTGATGGTTGTCACAACTAACCATAACGGAGCATTTGTGCCAAGAGAGCGAAAGGCGCCATGTGCGACACCACTGAGCGAAGGCTTGAAGATCCCTTTTTAAGAGCTCAAGCACAATGTGGCGAAGAAGCTATAAATGAATACGAATTTTGCTTTGTTGTAGGTTTATTACGAACAGGGGCGTTTTTAGCAGTTGGGCGAGATATAGATTTTTTTAAGTTATCTATTTCTTGTCTTAGATTCCTTATTTCCTGCACCATCCCTGAGAATTTCTGCTGGAGGCTGAAACACCCCATACATGTTTCGTCTTCGTAAGCTACATTAGTTAAGCTTACTGAACTTTTACCCCGTTTAGCGGGAGGTGAACAAATAGCAAAATAACGATGTTTAAAATTGTTTTCTGCTTGTCCATTAACTTGCTTAACAAGATCCCCTGCCAATATGGCCGAGTGGGTAGAGGCGCCGAGAGACGGTCCCAAGCAGCTTGGTCGTGGACCAATTTTTTTGTGACAATAAACTTATGGAACTTGAGTTTTGCATGTTATAATTGCCACAAAAATTAATAGAGAGTCAGCTGAGTTTTCAACAATAAGAATTTGAAAATATAAGGACTCAGCCTTTGGTTTGAGTCCCTTCCGCGATTGGGAGCAGATGCAGGGATCACACAGCCGGCGTGAGTTTCGGAAAGCAGCAAAGATCGAGGGTCCAAGTTGCAATTTATAAACTCAGAGGAATAGAAAGACAATTCTTTAATAGATTTTCCAACACCGTGTCTTCTACACTGAGGTAGAGACTTAAAACTCGTAGGCTCGAGGTACTTGAAATTCGAAACCAATTTCAAACAACGCGCCAGTTCATTTAAAAATGTTTGAGCCAAAGCATAACATAACATCAAATGCATGTTCACAGCTATAGGCGAAACATTGTGGAAGAAAAGTAGAAACTGAAAGATTTTAAAAGGCTGATTTTAAGTAATCATGTTGTGAGAGTCGTCTTTTGTCAAATATTATGTCATAAAGCCTTCTTTTAAAACTAGAAATGCTGTCAGATGTAACCGTCTCACTTGGTAACGAGTTCCAAGCTCGTACCACTCATTGGCTGAAAAAAAAATTCCGATGTTCAATCGCGTGCGTTCACCATTGACCTTGTAAGGATGACCATGCAGATGAGTTGTGCAGGCAAACTCGAAGAAATTCTTTGATCTCAGGGAGGAATCATGGCCCTGGATAATTCGGAATGTCCAGAGCAGGCTACACCGTAAGTGCCTGTAGGAAAGAGGAAATAAGTCAAGCTTTTTCAATCTTTCTTTGTTTGGTAAATTCTTAAAACCGTCAACCATCTTCGTTGCTCTCCGTTGCACCTGTTCGAGGAGGTCAACATCTTTCTTCATCCACAGTATCCAGACTGGTATTCCGTAATCTAAGTGCGGTCTCACGAAGATGCCATAGACTTTTCCGAAAAAAATCAGGGGGAAAATTTCAAACGTACATCTGATCTAATACAGTGTACATGTCGCCTTCTGTACTGCTTTCTTACAGTGTTCTGAGGGCATCAAATTTGCAGTTGTCCACATGCCCAGATCTTTCTGTGTTTCTACCTCTTTTAATGCAGTGCCATTAATAAAGTACTGGTGTTTCAGAGATACTTTTCGACCGGTGCTTATGGGCAGGATGACGCACTTGGATACATTAAACTTAAGCAGCCACCTAGCTGACCAGGCACTTAGTTTGTCGATATTTGGCTGTTACTCTTATGCGTCATCAGCGCAGCTGACTTCAATTTATAATTTAATGTCATCCGCAAACGTGACATCCTCACAATCTAGGTCATTATGACAGTCGTTAACGTAGATTAGGAAGAGTAGGGGGCCCAAAATAGAACCCTGTGGAACACCACTTTCTACGTTTGCCCATTCGGAGCTATAGTTTCCAACAAAAACACTCTGCACTCTGAAACACAAGAAACTCTTGATCCAATTGAAACGTTTTCCTCGAATTCCGACGTTCCACATTTTTTGTAAAAGAAGCCCGTGTGGTACACTATCAAAGGCCTTCTTGAAGTCAAAAATACAACATCTACTGAATGACCCTTATCTGTGGCCATTGTCCATTTCTTGTGCGACTGAAGGACACTCATGAGACAGGAACGCCCTGGGCGGAAGCCGGGTTGGACATCACATAGGATTTGGTTGTTTTCCAGATAGCGCATTAAATGCCTCTTGATAATACGCTTCATTATTTTTCGCGCTATGCAAGTAAAACTGACAGGGCGTTAATTTCAAAGTTGAGTCGTGAACCTCCTTTATAGATCGGGGCGCTGAATGCACACTTCCATTCTTCCGGGAGTTTGCTTTCTTCAAAGGACTTTTGGAATATGATGGACAGTGGTAAACACAGTTCATCAGCAAGAACTCGAAGTGCTAATGCAGGAATTCTATCCGGCCCAGGCGACTTGGCAGGCTTTATACGAAGTAATTCGGTTCTAACTGTGGTCGGTTAAAAGGCTAGACCTAGGTCCTCTGTTGTGGATGAGGAGGAGCTGGATGAGGAAGTAAAAGGAGGGGTACACATTGGTTGACAAACTGGTGGAATAGCAGCAAAATTATAAGGCACTCGGGTGAAGAAGGTCTGAAAGAATTTTTAAAGAAGGGATGCTTTAACCTGAACATCAGTCTCCAGTTTTTCGGCTGTAGACCTTAGAGCAGGAATCATTTCCTTAATTTCTCTTTGTACTCCGTATGTATCCATATAGCATTTTGTGGTGTTCCAACGATTTTTGCAGTATGTTTAGTTCGAACTTGCTCCGCAGCTTAGAAGCCTCACATTTACAAACGTTTTGTTGCTGCTTATGTTCCCGTTAGTGAGCATCGGAGGCGGTTTGTCTGTAACGCCTCCAGAAGCGAGTTCTTTTTTTGAAAGAGGGCTGCAAGTTTTAGTTTTTCCACTTTGGGTGGTTTGTGGTTGTCTTTCTCCTGAGAGGACATTTGAGGTAAACAATCCTTTTCAATAACGAGCTCAATGTCGCTTATCTTTATTGGTTCCGCCATGTAATAATTATAATAACAATAGTTGTATTTATTATTATTATTATTACATGTAGTTCTGTTTTCCAGGATATCTCTGACATTTGCTTTCTCATAAGTGAGAAGTCCCCCCTTCCCAATGTTTCTTCCCCAAGTATTGGGTAAATTTGGTTTGGAAAACAGTGAGAACTCAAAGCACAGCGTAATGTGATCACTTGACCCTAATGGCGGTCGATCCTGTAGGTCCAACACATTGTCCTCATCTCGTGTAAAAATCAGTTCCAGATAGTTTGACTGTTGTCCTTCTCTCATCCGTGTTCAAAAGGTGACGTTCTGACAGAGAAGTTTGTTTATTGCCCATTGCAGTAGTTTGTGGTTGAAGTTATCTGGCATTCCCTGTGCAGTCCATGTTTTCCAGTCAATACCAGGAGCGTTAAAATCCCCAACAATGAGGACATCTTTTTTCTCGCTGGCTTTGAGGTTCCGTTATGAGAAAGAGATCCTGATCGGAAGTCTCATAAGGCGAACGGTACACAACCGATATCGTCATTGGTCTGGAATACTTAGCAGATATAGTAATGCTTAAGACTTCCACATCGCTTAATGGAATGTTTATGTCAGCAATTGCGGTCAACTTGCGAGTGACATATACTATGACTCCTCCTCCTCGACTTGGTCTATCTCTCCTGAAGTGCTGATATCCTCTGAGTGATATTTCAGAATCAGTTATGTCTGCAGTGAGCCACGTTTCAGTGAAAGCCATAACGTCTGGTTGAATTTCATTCACTACGTTTCGTAGCTCGTGCAGCTTGTTGAACAGGCTTTCTTCATTTTCGGAGATGACTTTCAGTGATCGATTCGTCGGGGAGACCCAGCCTTCATTGTTACAGGTTTTGGCCATAGAAAGGTCACATTTATCTGGACTATTTGACCATCTTTCATTTTCAGCCATTTCTCCCCTCTGCAAATTCTCTCCCTCAATTCTCTCCGTAGTTCCCTCATTTTCAGCCGTTCCCTCGGCTCGTAGCCCGGCGGAAAAAAAACACTTGTTTGTGCGATCCCCGTAAGGTCATTCTTTCTTCTAACAGAAGTGCTGCCTGGTTTTCGTTTTCTAAAATAATTTTTAGAGGCATTGGGGTTATTTTCATGTCGCAGCTGGGGTCTGCTTTTCCTAGTCGGAAAGCTTTGCACGGTGTAAATTTCCCCTTTCTTCAGGACTGCACTGGCATATTCATGAAGAAGATCTAGATCGTGTGTCAGTCGTTCCTTCGGAATGCAGAAAGTGGATTCTGGGATACCCCGTATTACGATCTTTCGCTTACAATATATGGGCGAGGTCCTAATTTGCCCGCCCACGCTAGGGTGGGAGTTCACAGAGGTGGCGTTACTCGTGGATGCTGGCACTTCAACATGAGAGTAATTTTGGTCCGACGCTGGGCTTCTGGGACTTACATTTTTGGATAACATATTACCTTTGTCTTCCGAAACTCATTTCTTCATTTTCTTGGATCCCTGCCGGTTGCCATTTTTCCTTTCTGAAGACTATTTAACGGCTAAACCGAGCTTCGTGGACGTAGCGCCATCATCCTTATTGGATGTGATGGCTACTGAAGCTGTGCATGCATATGTGCGTTTGTCTCTCTCATGTTCCTTCGTTAAGGACTGCTTGTGCTCGGGTAAAATATGAGGAGGTTTCTTCAACTTCTCTATCTCCATCTTTAGCCCTTTGGTATCCTTTTCAATCTCCGAAATTTCTGAAGACGTTTAAAGCATATCGCACACGCTTCGTCCTCGTAATTGACATCCAAAAAACTTATTAAACTCTTGGCCCGTTTGGCGGGAGGTGACTTTAAGGAAACATGCCTGGAATTGAGGTCATTTTTATTATTATTAGTGCTTCTGTCCTCATTTAAATTTAACCCAGCGAATTTGTCATGCGGTGATAGCTCAGTGGTATCACCGTCGTTACCCGAACATTAGTGCCTTGGTTCGATCCTCCGCGGTACCATGTATGTTGCACGATTCCCAAAGGTTATATTGTTGACTTCCATGATAGATCGCAAAAACAATGTATGGCGAGTAGTTACCGCAATATTAGCAAAAATGTGCCTACTTGTTCAAAAACGCTTTTAAAAAAACTGGAAATTGAATGCAAAATATGCAGAAACGACTCAGCAGTTCGGAGATTTCGAAGGTCCTGGATAACATCAGTATAAAACTTTCAGTTTAAAGGACGGCTAGAGTTCATGTAATCAGCACTTCATGCATTATCTAAGAGTAAAATCTGCCCCTCTCACGGAACGGCAGGAGCAG
Organism: Schistocephalus solidus; assembly: GCA_017591395.1. Classification (NCBI taxonomy): domain Eukaryota; kingdom Metazoa; phylum Platyhelminthes; class Cestoda; order Diphyllobothriidea; family Diphyllobothriidae; genus Schistocephalus; species Schistocephalus solidus. The sequence continues at coordinate 66,094 of WEDG01009569.1, read as the reverse complement.
TTTTGACTCATCTTAAGGGGAAACTTGATTATAAAATCAGGGCAACACACGAGTTAGAAGATTCAAAATAAATGCTTCGTTGGATGCTGGCTTACGGTGGACCCAGGATTAAACTGTCAGCAGATTGAAGCCATGGTTGAGTAGCGATTAGAACAAAATCCTTGGAAGAGCGTTCGGTGAATGAAACAGAGGCCATATTGCATGCGTGCGTCACGAAACCCACAGTCTTTTTTAGAGAAGTGAGCTGAGGAGGTCATCTTCTTCGCGGATTTTCACGATTTCTTCACTGAAAAGCTCGAGTTCTGTTGAGCGTTAACGACAGAAAAAAATTAACGTTTTTATTGTAAGCGCCCAGAGGGCACTATCTAAAGAAAGTTAGCATTATGGTAAAATACTAGCAATGGGCACATTGTTGCTCTGTGTGAGCGGCCAAATAAACAGCAGGATTAAAAATAAGTTTTGTCGATAATAAGCAGCTTTTTTTCGAATCCACTAGTAATTTGTCCGTTTAAAACAATACTAAAGGTTTTATGGAAAAGATGGTGAGAAGTGAGAAGCGAGCTGAGGAGGGCATCTTCTTCGCTGATTTTCACGACGTTTTCACTATAAACCTCGAGTTCTGTTAAGAGTCAGTGACAGAAGAAACAATAAATAAACGTTTTTATTGGAATAATCAGTGAGAGATTATGTAGGTTGTATTGACAACTATCGGGGTAAGTGCTGCAATCCGTGGAGGATTTATTTGTGATGTTTTATCAATTAAATGGTTACAACTGATATAATTATTATTACATTCTGGAGGGGAGTATGGAAATCCGTTTATTCCAACAGTCTCAATCTTTCAGAGCATTGCGCCCTGATTGTCTCCAAAGCACGCAGAACTGCCGGTTTTATCCTCCGAAATTTTAAAACTATTGATATTAGACTCCGCCTTTATAAAATGTACGTTAGACCTGGCCTGGAATACTGCTCGTTTCTATTTAGCCTTCTGCGCGCTAGCGAACGGAAGAAAATAGAATCGGTCCAGCACTTCTTAAAGAAAAGAATTTTATCATTGGAGCACCATAATATGTCGTATCAAGAACGCTGTGGGCTTGTTAACATTGATCCCTTATGGTTTCGCCGAGTGCAGAAGGGACTCTTTTTGCTGTTTAAGCTTTTGAATAGTCGTACATTTAATCCCCTTACCACTGTGAGCAGTTTGACCATCCTCGGCGCAGCAGTCATCGAAATATCTTTTTATTTCTTCCATTTGCTCACACAGTTAAGTATCGGCGGTTCTTTTCGGTAAACGCCATGGCCATGTCAAATAAACTTCCCCATAATATAAAAGTCCAGCGGAGTTATTCTTTGTTTTAGATAACTATTACTAGTTTTTTGCATTCAGAACAGTTTCCAAGAATTCTGGGCACCGACACGGTAGAATCTGTTTTCCTGTTCGACGGAGTGCGCGGCATCTGAATCCGATCCCATGTGTTACCTTGAGGGATACGGCACCGTCTCTGCAGCCTGCACCCGTTGACTTCTTCGGCAGACAGTGAGCAACCGAACACGGATGCTTTCTTGTCTGGGGCAGAACCCCGGTTCCTAGTAAAGACAGAGTGACTGCATACAGACTGCAATTGTATTAGCCATTCCCTGATCTGAATTGCTATCATCATTGCAGTTTTTCTCCTGAATAACATAAAGATAGGAAAAAAACTTATAATGATATATATTCAGGAGTTTTTTTCACTGCCAGCCTCTACCCACTGAATATTTCATCTGACAATGCCTGTAAACCGGCATTAAATACAACTATTATTATTATTAACGTGGTATGTGAGTCTAAGAGTGTATTTCAGTTAGCACCGCTTCTCAATTGAAAGTTTCGTTACGAATATTAAGAGCACTTTGCTGAAGTGTAGTTTTGCTGTAAATCAATTGCTGTTCGTCTCGGTTATTTAATGTTTCATGTCGACAGAAAGTAAAATAATCATAATAAATAAGGAACTTTCAATCATACATTGTTTAGCACTATGGTTAGGACGATGGTTGGGGAGAGAAGGGCAGTGGTGAAAAAAAAAAGATTTCTAGAGAAAATTGATAGTTTTATGGGCAAGCGCGAGAACTTGAGGGATTGTTTAAAAGTATGCTTAGTCGTTCAATTAGGTGTGTTTGTATGGGATTGATTTAATTTGGGGAGATGGCTTGCCTTTATAGTAAGTGCATCTAAATTGGATTTAAATTGGGGACATTTTGTGCCTCGGTAGTTGATTAGATGGTCATTAGACCGTAAGACGGGAGAAGGATTACAGTGCTTTGGTTTACTACTATGCTGAGCTGATTCAGTTTGAGGAGCTAAAGTAAAGGCCTGTTCATTTCGGTGATTTTTTATCCGATGAGAATTTGAGATATCAATAGTTCTGCAGTCGTTATAATTTGCGCTTATTGGTTGCGATGTTGCACTGACTAATTCACTTTGGACAGGAGGGCAAAGTGGGCATTCATCTCGGTTTGTACAGCTTAGCATGACTCTTTTGGAATATGTATAGGTTTATGGTGAACATTTTTGCTGCTGGTGGATCTATTCGGGGAATCGGTGTAATAATTAAACTGCTGTCTTATAGTTTGACTCCGCTGAGTCAGGTATCTGTGTGGTCTTTCACTTTTAACGTGGTGTTGGTGTATTGTAATAGTTGGTTGCTTTCACTGTCAATCCTTCAATTAAACTCTTTTTAGAGTTACGCATTTTTGTGGTGGGTTTCAGAGTTAGAAGAACCTGATAGAGGGTCGACTGATGGAATGGTTTGCGGATTATCTTGCTCATGTTGTGTCTTATCATAGAAGTTTTCCACACTGTGAAGGTGAAGGTATGATATAAATTGGGGAAATTTTTGTTTAATTCTCGAGTATTTAGTGTTAATTTAGCTTCAGTTTTGGTAAAGAAGGCTAATAATACAGGTTTATATTGATTTCTCTAGTAACTTCGTTTGATCATTGGTGTTGGGTTAAGCGTTTAAGGTATATTGTGGATAATTATATTGAAACCATGGCTTGATCTATGAGCAACTTCGGATGATACAATGTATATAAGTGACTCCATTTTCAATTTATTTGTTAGGTGAGTTTTCCTGTTCTATGATTCTTAAAGGCAGTCGACAATTGCCAATAAATGTCGATATTTCTGTACAAAATTATGTCAACGGGAAATGGCAGACAGATCAAATTTTTCGAGCGTAAATTTAAAATATATCACTGTTTTATGTTAACTCATATGAAAGCCTAAGAGCATTTGGACGTAAACTTACATCGACTTCAAAACAATTTATAAAATCAGATACTATTTCTTGATAAACGGATGAAACTCTTCAAGGTTTACTCAATTTTGACTTACGTAGCATTAAAAAAAAAAACAATTAAAACTTCTAAGGATTAATGCGTACACAAAAAACTAACGCTAACTGATGAATTGTGTGCCTTTACTACACAACGACAAAAGAATTTAAAAAACGACATAGGATAGTTAGAATGCAGACTCGCGAATAGGCAGCCCTTTAAAGTAGCGAGTTTTGTTGAGGATTGCTATAAGAATCGGCTAGGCACCAAGGACGATGAGCAGAGCCAGCAGCTCAATTGAGATCTCGTCCTGTGGAATGCGACCGAGGAAAAAAGATTGATCGTTGCAATGGCCCGCAAAGGATTGAGGCAGATTAGCGCTATTAAGAAAGGGTGGACGACATGCAGCAGCGGAATCAAAAAGACGCCCAGTTGCGAGTCAAAGTCCGCTGAGTGCATTTTTCAGCACATTTAAACAAGAGTACAGAAAGGTGCGTGTGAACAAGAAAAATACAAAAATTTAAATTGTACAAATATCTACACTTACCAAATTTCCAGCAGGTGAAATAAGCAGTGTTTAGCTGATATATGCATACAAGGTTTTGACTTGAGCCTATAAATTTAAAGGCTTAAGCATTACTTCGAAAGAGTTACTCCAGGTTATCACACTACTGTCCAAGTAGATTTAAAATGCTGAATTATGTCAATCTTTTTTGGTTATGAACATGGTCTTGGTTGGCTTTACGCATTATTCAATTCCACCCTATAATTTATTTCAGTATGGACCTTTGTCATATTCTCGTGTGTCCATTTTTTTCTGAAATTTTTTAGCTTATTGTTCCAGTGAAATATTTTATGAGTTCATATAGTTTCTCTAGAGACTTTAATGGTCGCTCTGCGCTTTCCTTTTTTCTCCCCCTCAAACTCTTTCTTCTGCCTATCTCTGGTAACGCTTGTAGTGTAGACGAAGGTCAAAACTGCTAAGAACCAAGGTGTACAAAATAAATTAAAGCTATGTGGGGAATCGTGTCTTAACTTCAAACGACAAAAGGACCGCAAAAATGTCAGATGATTGTTTGAATGCAGACTCACGAAAAACGCAGCTTCTAGATAGCAAGTGTTGTTGAGGATTGTAATGAACTCTGAACTAGATCCAGAAAGCTATGCATCAAGGAAGATGAACAGAGTCAGGAGTTAAATTGAGACGGCGTGCGGTAGAATGCAATCGGGAAATGAAGATCGATCGTTGCTATTGACTGCAAATATTTCAGAGAGATATGTACAATCAGGAGAGCAGCGGTGACATGCAGCAGCGAAAACAGAAGATGTCCAACATGCCGGTTGAAGCTGGCTGCAATGTTTTATTTTGCACATTAAAACAAGCGTTCATAAAGATTCAGGTGAACAAGAAATATATAAACATGTAAATTGTACAAATACCTACACGCTTAAGGGCTAATTTTAGGCTTAGTAACTGATAGATATTCAAAGGAACTGGCTTATTAATCTTGGGATATTCTGATCCGAACCTGATCTAGTGAACCCGCAGGAATTGTCTTTGAAATTCTGCATTTAACATTCGTAATAATTACAAAACATAATCACGAATGTAAAATTCCGGAATTAGTCTTCCATCTTTTGCGCTCTTTTCATTCGCATAATTAAGTCCTGTCTTGTGATTGGTCAGTTAGACGCTGACCTCTCTTTATAAGCCGCCTTGTTCACAGCTGTTTTCTTGTCGTTTTTCACTCCCCATGGATCCCTCTTTGGTGAAAGAGCGCGAAGCATTCTTGCGTCGAGCAAGGACCATGCAGTATGTGGAGACCCCGCGTATAAATCAGCAAGCTGCGTCTTCGTCGGTTAAAAGCAGTAGTCCTAGCCCTTCCCCAGCTAAGCGCCTGGCAACAAATCCAGCTCAAAGAGACTACCTAACAATGGACTCCCGTCCTCAGAACCAGGGCCGATTTGCACTCCTATCAAAAGTTGTGAAGTATATGAAGGTATTTACTTACCCCACAAGTTTCGAATGCAGTTAGCAACGTCATTTGGAACGCGACGTTCATCCTCTTTCGGTCGAAGAAATCCTAGAAGAAACCATGCTTCAGGACGCTCCATTGTCGGATGTTAAGTGGCTTGAAACTGAGGTATTATTATAAATATCATTTAACAGGTTTATCCTCTTGGTACTAGAGCTCATGTATTTGACCTAATCGGGTTTTCTGTTTCCATCCACTCTGCTCTCAATTTGTCTATTGATCAATTGAATTGCAGCCCAAGGGCCACACATCACAGATCGTACATATCTTCCGCCTTTCTTTACGTGATTTGAACAAGGCGGCACCCTAAGACCAAGCTCAGCTCGTCTTTTTCTAAGGTTAGGGCGGCGCACAGCTTCGGTGCAAGTTCGGCTCGCTTTTTCCCTCTTCAGGTGTTAAATGTATAGTTAAAATCTACGAATGGAATCACCGGCAAATAATTATTCATCGTGTATTGTAATCCCTTTCCGCCAACAGTCTATGTCAGCGTTTGAACTGCTAAAAGTTCTTGTAGAGTAGTAACCTGGCCTGTCGAACCGAGAAGACGTGTATCAGATGTAATTGCTTCTTCTTTTATGGCTTTCAAAAGCTTTAAATCTTAAGTATGACCGGCTTTGTCGTTACAGGCAAGATTATTCGTAACTATTTTGTTTCTTTAAGCTTTTTAGATGAGTGTTTCCATCTAATATTTTGGTTCGCACCCGATGAACTTTCAACGACCATGTAGTCCGACTCGCGTATTAGTTTTTTTGGTCCTCAACCGTTGGCCTAACTTGTGGATCCCTCTTTGGTGAAAGAGCGCGAAGCATTCTTGCGTCGAGCAAGGATGGTGTCGCTAATTACATCCCTCTATGCGTTATGAGCTGTGACAGCTGATCTGGAACTGTTGATCCATTATTTCTTCCAGTAAAAGAGCGAATAGGGGGTCCAAAAACTGTCCATTTTTATGTGTCAAGCCAGATTTTGAACTGACTTTCTCTTCAACACCTACAGCTAGATATCGGCCCTGGATCGAAGGTATCAAAACTGAAGTCATCGTGCCGATGGTGGTGAACTTACCCAAACTACCTAAAAAGTCTCCATGTCCGAATATTCTCGCTATGATATCTCAGCGACTGTTGACTGTCATACGAGACAATATCTGTGTATTTCTCTTTAAGGAGTCTTCTCAAGCTATTTTGTTCATTAGCTCGAGCGGCTCAGCATTCGCAACCACATCCAAGGACTGACCGATAAATTTCTGGTACACGTGGATGTTTGTTACGATAAAAATTTCATATCGGACCTATAAATACTTTTCAAGGATTGTGAGAACTCTGCATGTAGCATCAATGTACAATGTGCACTCACTGCAAGAGGGTAATCGCCACACTGTCTAACAGCAAAATAGTGTTGACGGCTATAGCATAGGGTGAGGTGGGAGTTGGTCTCCGGGATTTTGCTTCCCCGTCAGTCTGAGTGGGAAATTTGAGCTGCAGGTGGACAGCAGACTTCTACATTGTACTTGTGAAGACTGTGTACCGTAACTTTGGGTACCTTTTGAGCCCCCGCTGGACCAACACGGGGGCCAAATCAGGGTGCGGCAGGCGTTATTTTTGCTGAACTCCCATAAAAAATCCCGAACATGGGACGGCTTGGTGTCAGTAGCAGGCTAAGGCTCATGCCGCCCCAGCCACTTGCCATTTATTGCTCTGATTCGGGCGTGGTGGTACGGTCAGGAGCTTCTCCGGCCGCGCGGGCCACGTGCGCCCGACCTCGCGTCCGGTCTTCTTGACTCCGATCACATGCGGGTAAGGGAAGAGAGAGTATGTTAGATGCAGTGCAAGTCTACTATCACTTAAAACTAAACGCGCAAGTCACCGTCCCTGCACCACCTTTCTGTGGAGCATATGGTAAACATCGTCGGACTACGACGCTCTGTCGGGTACCAGTGTACAGGATACCAAAATTCTGTTTCCTTTTTGTTAGTCCGGCCCGCATTCTATTCGTCCGAACCGTTGAACGCGGAGTTGCGTTGGAAGTTTTTTTCTCGCAGACGCCGTATCATGGATCGTAATACTTTCATTGGGCAATTGTATGGGTCTTCTTAAGTATTTTTAGTACAGTCTTGTTCCCAACAGCAGTTAAATCGTTTGTCCGAGGTTTTATACTCTAGCGCTTTGAACCTAGAAACTTACAACAAGGCAGCACTGGCAAACGAACTTATTTAGTGATGGTTAGTAGTCACTTTTCATAGTGCCATTATCAGAATGAGGAATTTTACAAGGCCAGATCTCAATCTGATAGCACTTTTGTTGCTGGTCCGTGACCCTTGTACGGCCGCGATCATGTCTGATCGAGCCTGAGGAGAGGGGGTTCATTTGTCATCTCAATTGCACCAAAGGCCGTTTCATTCTCCGTTACCTGTGTATGCGCCGGGTCGCCAGAGGATAGGTTGGCGAATACTATTACGACCCAGATTTTCGGCAGGAGGACTTGACCTACAAAAAACTGCCCGTTGAACTATCTCTGATATCCTACCACTGCTTTTGAATTTCGCTTGATAATTTCGAGCAGTTCAGTCATGCAGCTAGCTGACTGTTGTCTCCCGGAGATAACTAGCTCACAGGAGGCCTCACCGAAAAGATAACCTCGCTGGTGAAACAACTAAACTTGCTGGTAATGCGAGAGCTTCGAAGCTACTCGTACCTCTGAAGCACGTGTCTTGGAAATATCTGTGCTTCAAATAATTTTGCGTTAGTTCTGCCGGAAATCCTAATTGCAGTCGGAAGAACGATTATGTTTTGAAGATTATTTAGTCCACCGATCCTCCTGCTTCAACCATCAGAGTGAACCAAAGCGTGATACAAGGTTTCTATTAAATTTACACTGTTTCCACTCTCAGTATTCACCAAGCCTGAGGCACTTGACGATTCTAGGATCTGATAACGTTTGGCTGCCCTACTGCAACTATACGCGTAGCCAGTTGACTGCTGTTGAGATCTTTAATGTTACATCGGAGCTGGGAAATAGCCAAGCATTTTCTGGATTTGTCATGCAATCTGTTTATTTCAGTGAGAGAATTCTGAACACGCGTTGGCAAATCGATCCCACGTCATTGTGACTCGTGTTTAGCCCATTACTGATCCCAGCTACTATATCAGTGTTGGCGAATTTTGTGTGCCTCATAGGCCTTACGATTTTTGATGCGTGTGTGCCAGATAGCATGTGTCTTTACCGCAGTCAAATTTTCTTATTAGCAATGCGGTTAGCTTGCGTAGTCGCGTCCACCAGATCATTAACGAGAAAGGCCATCACAATTGCCAAAAACCTCAAACAACGCAGTTACAGGTTGAGTTATACAAGTTCGTTTTTAGAGGCTCCGATTCTATACGGTTAGCATACTGACGTTTGACAAACCAACTTTTAGAGCGCTTTCTCGTAATCCATCCACTTACCTCCTTCTCCTCCTTAAAATGAAATGAGACTGCAGCTGAAAAAATCTATCGCGGTCATTGTTTTGCGCACCCCTTTCCCCGTTTATGCAGCCGTAAAGCTATTACTTTCCTCGTGTAGTAAGCCGTGAGATGCTTTTAGAATATCGTGACACCGCACTAGTGGTCGTGGTCGAGGAACGCTCCTTTTTCGGGTGGGAAGGGGTGTGTGCATTCTGAGCAAAGCTGCGTAACTTCAATAACCTTACATGTAAGTCACCACAATGGAGCTCATCATCGCGGATAACGAGCGAACCGCAAAATTTTCCCCTTTCTGGTTTTGAACTCAGTCTCACAGCCAGCAAACTGAATAAATTGTTTGTCATCTTTTTTTACAGGCACTGCCAAACAATCCAAAAATTCACTCCACTGCCGATGGAAAATTTGTCTTTAAGCCCAAGTATGACGTTCGGAACAGACAAGAATTGTATCAGCTACTTAAAAGGCACGAATTCAGAGGCCTCGGGGGTATCTACTTGGATGATTTAGCAGAAGCTGTTGCGGACGTCGAAAGGGTCGTACAGGTAACTTAAACTTTTCACCGCATTTACTAACATGAAGTTGTGCAAACGCTTCTTGCTCTTTAACATAGCATGATTTTTACTAGAATGGGTGAGTCCGCATGGCATGCCGTTAAGTCTTTTCTCTGCTAACTATTGTTATTACCACTGGTATTGCAATTTTTATCTCCTCACTCAAAGAAAATCCTGAAAATAGACCGCTGCGAGCTTAGAAATATAGCCTGGTTTTTGCCACCATAATAATTGTACTGGCTTTTTTTGTTGGTAGAGTCTTGGAGATCATGTTATCCAAGTTGTCACACCGCATGACAAAAAGGTCGTCCTCTTTTACAACGATAAGTCTTTTGATCTCGGCATAAAGGAAGGTAAGTTTCGCCGTCCATTAAAATTTATATCCTTCTTTTGTGTACAGGCCATTGACTTCAACTTTAAGCCCAACTCGATATCTTTGACAGTGAGAAAACGTAGGCGTGATCGCTAGGACAATAATTTTATTCGCACGACGTTTCGGAACCACGCTCGAACCTATAATCAAAGGCTGTATCAGATACGGCCCCGTATCCTAGACAGTGTTAGTAGCTGTGGGGAGGATGGAAAAGTTCAACGCAGCTTTTGATTTATTTTTGACCGGGAGCCGGAGCACGTGAACTACAGTGTTTCTGATAACTTTCCAAATTTATTTGATCTTTTTATCGCACACCATGGTCATCGGTCGGTGCGTGACGCCTATCTTGAGCCCCCAGAAGATGCCATCTGCAGCCTCGGACAATCTTTGCTATAAGCCAGCGTATGCCTCATCTAGGTTCCTCGTTCTTTGCTGGTATCCACTGCTTCCCTCCATCGAGGTCACCAACATCTTGGATTAAGGTTTTTGGATGGCCTTTGATGTCAAATTTATAGTGTAGATGACGGTTGACGCTCATTTATACCTATTATCTTTTAGGTAGATTTTTTAGAATCATCCTTAAGCTGCAAATTATATGAAAGTTCCTAAATTGTTCTGCCTCTCCATCGCTCATTTATTTGTAGAATTCAAACAGTTATGGAGGGCTGTAAGCGTTGAGGGAATGCATGAACTCAAGATAGAGGAGTATCTTCGACGTAATGGCATCACCTCCATGTCTGCAGACAGGAAAACCTTTGTAAGTTAGCCCTTGTCACTTTTCTGTGCTTGCAAAGTTTCTTCCTGGAATTGAAGTTCATATTAGTAAATTATTGCTACTGTTTATCAGTTAGTAGAGCTTGTTAATATTTTTATGCGTTCCCCAGACCTTGGTGACGAAGCAGAAACATACGGGACAGAAGCGAGCCTCCAATCGCCCTGTTAAGTTAAAGGATAATGAACATCTGCAGGACATACTGAAGGACTTTTCGCAGAAGTGACACTAACTTTTGTATAAACCTCTCATTGTACATTGTCTTTCATCTGTATTATCTACAAAGGTTATTTGTTCCACTCGCCGGTGGCCTCTTCCTGACCAATTCTGTGACTGGTTGTCAAGCTAACCACCAAACTAGTGTGAGTTTTTCTTTGGAATGTCAGGGTGAATTGCAATCCGAAGTAATCTTAACCCTGAAGGTGGCCAGGGCTTTGGTATAATCAGTTCGAGCCTTGTCTCGGAACCAGAGTCCGGTCACAGTAACGTCAATTAATAAGCCCACACTAACACTTTCCGTCTACTTCACTGTATTTTATTTTGCAAGGTCGGGAAAAAAACTGCAGAAACGCTAGCTGTAAGCATCTTTTTTACCAGTGGAATAGAATAAATGTGTCAGAAGCACGATTTCTGGGGTTCTTTAGAGATACCAAATAACCTTGCCTGTTTCGAAGAAATGTTTCGCTTTCAGAGCGCACCTGTCTCTTGAAGCTGGGAAACGCCAACTCCACATATATATACAGCTGGGGTACTCTTATGGCAATTCGACTTATCTCTGAAGTGTATTTTTGCGAATAAATAAATGGTGCTTTTTGCTGAGAAGACATCTACAAGGGTACTCAATTCCAGATTAAGTTCTAAGCTGGCAAATTCCAGGACGGTGTGCTACCATTGTGGTTCAGTTAAGGATAGAAGAAAGCCCTGAACTCCATATGTGTAAGAGAAAGATTGAATAAAATGCACCAATACATAAAGAACACCGAGGAGCAGATTATTTGCGTAATTGCAAGCGACAAGCCTGTAGCCTTCTGTAAGACGTAAAGAAATAGACGTGAACATGTGCCTAATTATAGCAAGTAGTAGGTTCGTATAGCGCGATTGAATTAAGTAAGTCTATCTGTGGATGTTAAGTGAATAGATTGGTGTTTATCACGTTGGGCCTTAGATGAATCCAAACATTAGGAGAGAACATCAATAGGTAAAGCGTTCCAGGCTTCATCCACTTTTATTGGGAAAAAACTTGCTTTCATCGATCCTCACTCTCCCCGTACGTAGTTCAAGTGAATGAACGTGCTAGCCTAAGGAGATCGTCTGTTCACCTGGAGAGGGTAATCTAATGGGATGTCAGGCATGCAGCCACTCCATCATTTCTGACACCCTGACTTTATCGGTTCACTCGAAAATGTATAAAACTGAGACGATGCAGGTGTTACGAAGAATTGTACGTTCTTAGTGCTAGTTGGTCGTTTAGGATTCACCCCGAAGGTCTGCTGACCGTCACAGACAATGTCCAAAAAATTGGGGTTCGGTTTGAGGGTTAGCATCGGCTCTTTAGGATTAATTTCGCTTGTTCTCGGTTCTTGTAAAGAAGGTAGTCTCACATTTTAGTTTAAAATCCAAATTCGGTGCTTTATTCCACTGTCCCTCTCGTCTGTGCTTTTTTGGTTCCCTCCCTCGGTGCACCGAGCCACGCGCTACTCCCTGCTTGAAGACCGTGTTCTCACTTCACGTCCCAACGAATTTCGAAGAAGTTGATTTTATTGTACAGCCAAGCCTATCCTCAGGGAAAGAAGCGCAAAGAGATGCCTTTCGGTCTTCCAGAACAGTGTGCCTGGTCAGACAGTACTTCACGCTGGATCGGCTTCTTTTGGAAATCGTCACGGGCGGAAGGAACAAATTTTTGCAGTTTTCAAGATTTTTGTCCAGGGTATTCCAAACGAACTCAGTACGATTGCGATCTTAGGCTCATCTGAGTCGACGAAGTGCTGATTGGAAAGGGGTTTCCATTCTACATTTATGGTCAGTTTACTAAAGGGAATAATGATAATGATGCTTATGGTGATACTGACGTTTATGGTGGTAATTATGATAATAATAATAATGGTGGTGGTGGTGGTGATAGAGGGGAGGAGGGCAACTTTTTCATTCAATTAAGAGTTAAATGCTGATAAGAAACACAAATGGTGGTTTCACTTGATAGGGAAACGAAAAGACTATTTATTATCCAAGACTAAAATCTGCTCCTTTCACGGAATGGCAGGAGCATTTTTGACTCATCTTAAGGGGAAAACGTGATTATAAAATCAGGGCAGCACACGAGAGAGTCACTGACAGAAGAAACAATAAATAAACGTTTTTATTGTAAGCGCCCAGAGGGCACTATCTAAAGAAAGTTAGCACTACGGTAAAAAACTAGCCATGGGCACATTGTTGCTCTGTGTGAGCGGCCAAATAAACAGCAGGATTTAAAATTAGTGTTGTGGATAATAAGCAGTTTTTTTTCAAATCCACTAGTAATTTGTCCGTTTAAAACAATACTTAACGTTTTATAGAAAAGATGGTGAGTTCATAACAAAGCAATGGGAAAAAACTTTGCGATTAAAGTAAAAGAAGTGTTCGAGGAGCCCTACTTTCATAAAAGTGCACGAGAAAAACTGCTTTGCGAGGTGATATGGCGGAGAAAGTTAGGTTGGTTTTGCGCGGTAGGGGGATGAGAGGGTAAGGACGATCCGCCAAGTGAGTATGAAGACGCTAATATAGTGCCCTAGGGGTGCTATTTCAAATGAGAAATGAAGGTAAAGCCTCGAAATCTCAGTAGCCAGATAAGAATTCTGATGAGAGTTCTCGGCAAACTAAACAGAGGCGATTTAAAATGTGCGTGCCAATATGACCCCAAATATTTACTGAGGGATGGGCTATGGAGACATCGTAGTTCTTGGTGGACACGACACAGGAAAATGCAATTTGAAGACTATCTCCTAACTTCCCGGTGGTCCTTTGTCAGCGTCATGAGAAAGTTGCTCGGAAAATATGAAAACATAAAAAGTTAATCGAATCAGTATTAAGATAAGTGTACAGTCTTTGCATGACGGTAGCTGGACTATTTGAAACCTTTTATCGATTAGCAGGTAATTCCAAGGAAAGTTCTACCTGGAAGCAAAGACGATAGCGTTTAGACATTGGTGATATGAGAGGAGGTAGAATCAGTGAGGGATTATGTAGGTTGTATGGACGACTATCGGGGTAAGACCTCTTTGCTGAAGTTTAGTTTTGATATAAATCAATCGCTATTCGTCTCGGTTATGTAAGGGTTCCTGTCGGCAGAATGTACAATAATTATAATTGCAGAAAGATCAAGTTTTTCAAGTGTAAATTTAAAATTGATCACTGTTTCTTCTAAACTTCGACGAAAGCATATGAGCCTTTAACTTATCTTCGGTACTGTATCTAGGGTACTTATAGTAATTAAATGTACACACAATTGCTCATCAGAACCCACAATATTTGTCAATCGGATATATCAACGGGTAGTTTGGCAGATTTTAATGATTCACTAGACCTTGTTGTGAAAACCGTCATGGCGGTGTGATTCATCTCCACGAAAACGAGGACGAACCCTGAGTTCAGCCAAAGCGCTAACCACTTGAGCTACAAGGCCCATCGGGAACCATTAGTTTAATCATATGTGGGTGAAGTAACCCGGTTATTTGGTTGCTGAAATCAAAACAGTGAGCAGGCAAATTTAACAAAAGAGTATTTAACTTACCTGGCGGTCACTTACCTTGGGGACTTCGTCGGGGTTGCAGTCGGAGCCTCATCTGGGAGATGACGAGGCGGTGATCTGTCCAACCATCAGCATCGCAGGGATCACCTTGGTTACCAACATGTCCTGTCGATCTCGCGTCTGAACGAGAACATAATCCAGCAGATGCCAGCGCTGCGACCGAGGGTGCACCACGTGACCTTCTCCCGCGTCGGAAGGCGGAAGAAGGTGTTGGTCAGCAGGAGTCAGTGTTCCGCAAAGGTTTGCAGAAGAAGGAGGCCGTTATCGTTACAGCTACCGAGACCGTGGGGACCCAGCACTCCCTGCCAGGAAGCGTGGTCCGTCCCGACCAAGGAAAAATTAACTTGTCCTCTTTCGGCACAGTCGACAGCAGGGCGTGCAGATCTTTGTAGAATTTGTCCTTCACCGCGTCAGAGCTCGTCATTGGGGGAGCGTAGGCACTGATGATGGTGGCGAACTGGTCTCCTCGAAGAGGCAGGTGGAGGCTCATTAGGCGATCATTTATACCCTGCGGCAGACAGGGCAGACGTCCAACGATGTCGTTCCGGATGGCACAGGCAACACCAGCGTCGCGTCGCTCTGCCTTTGGTCGGCCGCTCCAGAAGAAGGTGTAGCCGGCACCCACCTCCTCCAGCTGACCCTGCTCAGAGAATCGGGTCTCCCTGAGAGCAGCAATTTCCACCTTGTAGCGTGCCAGTTCCCGAGCGACTGGCGCAGTCCTCCGTTCCGGCCGGTTGCTCCTAGGATCGTCTAAAATGGGAACGAACATTCCAGGCTGCTAGTGTGAGTGGACTCACCCGAGCAGCCTGGAGAGTATGGCGAGGGGGATGGGGACGGGGGGTATTGTTGTTTGTTTGTGTTTTACGACCGCGTATTTTGCGAACAGCGGCCGGCTGCAGAATACGTGATAACCAGCATTTGTTTAGGGCACCTTTTCTAGCCCCTTCCTCCGCGAGGAGGCAAGCAGTGCTATCCCTAAATGGGGCTGCTCGCACATCCCAGATGGCTGCCGAACTCCACTGTGGGTCATGGTTTTGTTTTAGTAGGAGAACGACCCGAGTAAGCCTTGAGTCGCCTACGGGGTTGCTGTCGCCCCCACCGTAGGACTTTTTGAGAGGGGGGAAGTTCGGGAGTCAGACATACCGGGTGTTGAGGCACACACAACACCGGAGATACTCACCTGGTTTAGCCCGCCGGTCGTGACGGTCGCCCAGGGTGTGGCCGCTGGGAAGAACCCAACTTCGAGGAGCCACAGGTGAGAGTTGGTTACCAGTAAGAGGCGGACACAGGAGCATTAACCACCTGTACGAGACAAATGGAGTGACCAAATGCTATCTGTGTGGGGCTACCCCTAACTAGTACTCCTACACCTCTATAATAAACGCGAAATTTGAGAACCTGCATTCTGCAGATAATAGCGGCACCATGGAAACACGATGGTGCCAACTGCAAAATGTCATCCAGTCCACCGCCCTCGAAGTCCTCGGACGCGCATGCCGTAAACACCAGGACAGGTTTGACAAAAATGACACCGACATCAGCAACTTACTCGCGGAGAAGAATGGACTACACAAAGCCTACATGGACCTTCGGACTGACGTCACCAAAGCAACCTTCTTCAGAAGCCGGCGCCTTGTACAACAACGACTGCGGGAGATGCAGGATGCCTGGATGATCCGAAAGGCTGAGGAAATCCAGGGGTATGCGGACCGCAATGAAATTAAAAACTTTTTCAAAGCCATCAAGGCGATCTATGGCCAGTGTATCAAGGGGACCACACCGCTGCTCAGCTCTGACGGCACAACACTGCTGACAGAGAAATCGCAAATTCTGAAGCGTTGGGCCGAGCACTTCAGAAGTTTCCTTAATTGCTCATACGCCATCTCCGATGCTGCCATTGACCGGCTCCCTCAAGTGGACACGAACCATGACCTGGATCTTCCGCCTTCCCTACCAGAAACCATCCGGGCCGTGCAGCAGATTTCCAGCGGTAAAGCACCGGTATCCGACGCAATCCCACCGGAAGTCTACAAGCACGGTGGGCCCCGGCTGATGCCAGAACTCACAACACTCTTCCAGGAGACGTGGCGCCAAGGAAAAGTTCGTCAGAATTTCAAAGACCTGACCATCGCCCATCTCTACAAACGGAAGAGGAACCGGCAACTCTGTGATACTCACAGAGGCATCTCGTTGATCAACATCGCCGGGAAGATCTTCGCTCGTATCCTTCTCAATCATTTGAACGGTCACCTAGAGCATGGCCTGCTCCCAGAAGGCCAATGTGGCTTCCACCGACACCGCGGAACAGCCGTCATGATCTTTGCCGACCGCCAGCTACAAGAGAAGTGCCAGGAGATGCGAACTCACCTATACACTACCTTAGTGGATCTAACGAAAGCCTTTGACACGGTGAATCGCAGCGGACTGTGGAAAGTCATGCAGAAATTTGGTTGTCCTGAGTGGTTAACGCACATTGTGCGTCAGCTTCATGAGGGGATGACGGCGCGCGTCACTGACAACGGGACGGTATCCGAAGCATTCGCAGTGACCAACGGAGTGAAGCGGGGCTGCGTACTATCCCCCACCCTCTTCAGTCTCATGTTCTCGGCTATGCTGCTGGACGACTACCGTGATGAGCAGCCTGGAATCCGCCTCGCCTACAGAACTGAGGGGACCTTCTCAACAGTCGGCGTATGCAGGCTCCAACGCGCGTATCTACGACTACAGTCCATGACTTGCTCTTCTCGGACGACTGCGACCTTAACACCGTGACGGAGAAGGACATGCAAAGGAGTATGGAACTCTTCGCCGCAGGCTGCGCCGATTTTGGATTAACAATCAGTACAGCCAAAACGGTTGTCATGCGCCAGCCGCCACAAAGCGCGGAATACAATGCTCCTCGAATCAATGTCAACGGTGCTCAACTCAAAAACGTGGAAACCTTCGCTTATCGAGGAAGCACGCTGTCGCGCAACACGATAATCGATGACGAGGTTGCCCAACGGATCTCCAAAGCTAGTCAGGCCTTCGGTCGGCTGCAGGCCTCCGTGTGGAATCGCCACGGTATTCACCTGAACACCAAACTGAAGATGTACAAGGCCGTCGTCTTGACGACACTCCTTTACGGAGCGGAGACCTGGACCGTCTACTCGAACCAAGCCAGCAAGCTGAATCACTGCCATCTCAGCTGCCTCCGCAGAATACTGAAGCTGAGATGGCAAGACAGGATCCCGGACACGGAAGTCCTGGAGCGGACCGGAATCCTCAGCATCCACGCCATGCTGAGGCAAGTGCAACTGCGATGGAGCGGCCACCTGGTAAGAATGGACGACGAGCGACTACCCAAACGACTTTTCTACGGAGATGTCGCTACGGGTTCTCACCGGCAGGGAGGTAAAAAACGACGCGACAAGGACGCTTTGAAGAAATCCCTGAAGCATCTGCAAATCAACCCGGTGACATGGGAGGACCTCGCCCAGGATAGACCGGCATGGAGAAGATCCGTGAAGACTGGTTCAGCAATCTATGAGGCAAAGCGGATCGCCACCACCAAGGCCAAAAAGAGCGGCACGAAAGTCACCAGCGCCCCGGATTAACACCGTCGATGCCCAGGCCCTGCCAAAATGCCTACGCTGTCAACCTATCTTCCGCGCACGAATCGGCCTGGTTGGACATCTTCAGACGCAATGCACCAACAATCCGACAATTCTAATTTCTACGTCAAATTCTGCCAACCCTCATTCAGACTACCCGATCCTCACTCCTGGCATCAATTCCATTACTCCCACCATCGTAGAGACCACATCCCTCTACTAATCGCCTATTACCCGCACCGCCGCTACCACCACCGCCTTCGCCTTCACTAGCACAACCACAAAATCAGCGATGGGGAATCTCTCCTAAACTACCCTCAATGCGACCGCACATTCACCTCACGCATCGGCCTGAAAAGTCACTTGCGAATCCATCGTACAGAGACTGATGAACCATTGCCTGGAGCACCAACACACAGCAGAGCTCACCCCCTCCACTACGCTCAATTTCCTCACACATTCACTCATCGCATGAGCCTATTCGGTCACATGCGCATCCAGGACAGCGGAATTCACCAAAATGCCGGCAACACCCATACACCATGCACACCCTCCGCTCCTGCCATTCCTACCGCCACTGCCTACCCCTTTACCATGAATGACATCCCCCCAGCCTCTACCGATTTCTCCTACCCACACTGTGCCCGCAACTTCAACTCAAGCATCGGCCTGGTCGGTCACCTGCGAATCCATCGAATGGAGGCTGGTGAACCAATGCCTGGGGCTCCGACATACAGTCGACGCGCCCGCCTTCACTGCTCTCACTGATCCTGCACATTTACACACCGCATGGGTCTATTAGGACACATAGGCCTCCACGACAACCTACGGTAAACCAACGGAGGCTAAGCTACATCAGCGCACACTACATACACCAATACATCGACAACACCCTCACAATCACCATTTACCAGAGTATATCACGGTTTCCTACAAACCATGGCTTGGAAGGCTGCCAATCTGACGCTTCCACCAGACCACGCCGTCGGACCAGTGTACGTGCTGTGTGTGTCGAGTGGCTGACCAGTGGACATTGAGTCAGACGGCGATGGCTGCTCCATATCCCCTGAGTAAGTAAATCCTGGTGTGTGCGTTATGGGGGCAAGGTCGTGCTGTGGCGCGCGAAGACGGGTACGCCGGTCCGTCAGCCAATGCGCCCACTACCGCATCAGGAAACTGACCGGCTCGGACAGTGGTCTGATGGTGGGGGTGGGGGAGAGAGTGAGGTCGACAGCTCAGCGCATGTTCCTCACTATAAACAATCTGACGCGCTTGAAACTATCACGGTGCGCTAAAAGCCGTGGCTTGTAAGGTTGCCAACTGACGGGATAACTCAGACCGCTTGGTCAGCCCAATGTGTGTTTTGTGTGGAGTGGCTGACTGGCGGACTGAGAGTCAGTCTGCAATGGCTCCTTCTTAATGTGGCCTTTTTGGCACTCCCACTCCATGGGATCCGAGTCAGGTGTGGTGGTACACCCAGGGGCGGCTCCGGCCGAGCCAGCCACCTGCGCTCTTTCCCATTGCCGGTCTCCTGGACTCGGTCTTGACACCGGGCTCAGGTGGGGGAGGAGGAGATAGTGCGGTAGCTGCAACGCAAGGCTGTTATCACTTAAAACTAATTCACGTGCAAGTCACCGTCCCTACACAACCTGGTGTGGAGCAAACGGTGAACCTCGTCGAAATCGACGGTCGAAACTGTCGGGTGAAGTAACCCACCCAGCCTACTGTGAAGTATGGAATCCACCTGTTTTTTTATGGTAAGCTGGCTGCCACAGCAGTAGTTCCTAAGCCGAGGCAACTAGTTTTTTTCTTAATTGGGTCAAATGAATTAGGCAACTCTGCCAAAACGCCCGTAAAGTAAGTGTACACGCTGGTCGTCTGGTGGATTCTATATGGATTGCTTAAGATATCCTGCCTATGAAGTCAGCTTACTGTATCAGAATTAGTGGACTCTGTACGTTGCAGTAGGCTGGGTGGGTAACTTTACTCCCAATGAGGTTTCGTAGCTCAAGCGATTAGAGCCTTGCACCTGCTGTCGCGGATTGGACGCTGGTGACTTTCGTGCCGCTCTTTTGGCCTTGGTTGTGGCGATCCGCTTTGCCTCATAGATTGCTGAACCAGTCTTCACGGATCTTCTCCATGCCGGTCTATCCTGGGCGAGGTCCTCCCATGTCACCGGGTTGATTTGCAGATGCTTCAGGGATTTCTTCAAAGCGTCCTTGTCGCGTCGTTTTTACCTCCCTGCCGGTGAGAACCCGTAGCGACATCTCCGTAGAAAAGTCGTTTGGGTAGTCGCTCGTCGTCCATTCTTACCAGGTGGCCGCTCCATCGCAGTTGCACTTGCCTCAGCATGGCGTGGATGCTGAGGATTCCGGTCCGCTCCAGGACTTCCGTGTCCGGGATCCTGTCTTGCCATCTCAGCTTCAGTATTCTGCGGAGGCAGCTGAGATGGCAGTGATTCAGCTTGCTGGCTTGGTTCGAGTAGACGGTCCAGGTCTCCGCTCCGTAAAGGAGTGTCGTCAAGACGACGGCCTTGCACATCTTCAGTTTGGTGTTCAGATGAATACCGTGGCGATTCCACACGGAGGCCTGCAGCCGACCGAAGGCCTGACTAGCTTTGGAGATCCGTTAGGCAACCTCGTCATCGATTATCATGTTGCGCGACAGCGTGCTTCCTCGATAAGCGAAGGTTTCCACGTTTTTGAGTTGAGCACCGTTGACATTGATTCGAGGAGCATTGTATTCCGCGCTTTGTGGCGGCTGGCGCATGACAACCGTTTTGGCTGTACTGATTGTTAATCCAAAATCGGCGCAGCCTGCGGCGAAGAGTTCCATACTCCTTTGCATGTCCTTCTCCGTCACGGTGTTAAGGTCGCAGTCGTCCGAGAAGAGCAAGTCATGGACTGTAGTCGTAGATACGCGCGTTGGAGCCTGCATACGCCGACTGTTGAGAAGGTCCCCTCAGTTCTGTAGGCGAGGCGGATTCCAGGCTGCTTATCACGGTAGTCGTCCAGCAGCATAGCCGAGAACATGAGACTGAAGAGGGTGGGGGATAGTACGCAGCCCTGCTTCACTCCGTTGGTCACTGCGAATGCTTCGGATACCGTCCCGTTGTCAGTGGCGCGCGCCGTCATCCCCTCATGAAGCTGACGCACAATGTGCGTTAACCACTCAGGACAACCAAATTTCTGCATGACTTTCCACAGTCCGTCGCGATTCGTTAGATCCACTAAGGTATTGTATAGGTGAGTTCGCATCTCCTGGCACTTCTCTTGTAGCTGGCGGTCGGCAAAGATCATGACGGCTGTTCCGCGGTGTCGGTGGAAGCCACATTGGCTTTCCGGGAGAAGACCCTGCTCTAGGTGACCGTTCAAATGATTGAGAAGGATACGAGCGAAGATCTTCCCGGCGATGTTGATCAACGAGATGCTTCTGTGAGTATCACAGAGTTGCCGGTTCCTCTTCCGTTTGTAGAGATGAGGAATTTGTCCTTCGCGCCACATCTCCTGGAAGAGTGTTGTGAGTTCTGGCATCAGCCGGTGCCCACCGTGCTTGTAGACTTCCGGTGGGGTTGCGTCGGATACCGGTGCTTTACCACTGGAAATCTGCTGCACGGCCCGGATGGTTTCTGGTAGGGAAGGCGGCAGATCCAGGTCATGGTTCGTGTCCACTTGAGGGAGCCGGTTAATGGCAGCATCGGAGATGGCGTATGAGCAATTAAGGACACTTCTGAAGTGCTCGGCTAAGCGCTTCAGAATTTGCGATTACTCTGTCAGCAGTGTTGTGCCGTCAGAGCTGAGCTGTGGTGCGGTCCCCTTGATACACTGGCCGTAGATCGCCTTGATGGCTTTGAAAAAGTTTTTAATTTCATTGCCGTCCGCATACCCCTTGATTTCCTCCATCTTTCGGATCATCCAGGCATCCCGTATTTCCCGCAGCCGTTGCCGTACAAGGCGCCGGCATCTGAAGAAGGCTGCTTTGTTGGCGTCAGTCAGAAGGTTAATGCAGGCTTTGTGTAGTCCATTCTTCTCCACGAGTAAGTTGCTGATGTCGGCGTCATTTTTGTCAAACCAGTCCTGGTGTTTACGGCTTGCGCGTCTGAGGACTTCGAGGGTGGTGGACTGGATGACATTTCGCAGTTGACACCATCGTGTTTCCACGGTGCCGTTTTTATCTGGAGCATGCAGTTTCTCAATTTTCTCGGTTTTTCGGTTGCTGAAATCAAAATAGTGAGCAGGCAAATTTAATAAAAGCGTATTAAAATTACCTGTCGGCGGCTAACCTTATAGCCTTCGTCACGGTTGCAGTCGGAGCCTCATCTGGGAGATGACGAGGCGGCTTTCTGTCCAACCATCGGCATCGCGGATCGCCTTGGTTACCAGCACATCCTGTCGATCTCGCCTCCGGACGAGAACATAATCCAGCAGCTGCCAGCACCGCAACCGAGGGTGCATCTACGTGACCTTCTCCCGCGTCGGAAGGCGGAAGAAGGTGTTGTTCAGTAGAAGTCAGTGTTCCGCAAAGGTTTGTAGAAGAAGGAGGCCATTATCGTTACAGCTACCGAGACCGTGGGGACCCAGCACTCCTGTCAGACAGCGTGGTCCGTCCCGACGCGGGCGTTGAAGTCACCAAGGACAATAAACTTGTCCACCTTCGGCACAGTCGCCAGCTGGGCGTGCAGGTCCTCATAGTATATACCCTTCGCCACATCAGAGCTCTTCATTGGTAAAGCGTAGGCGCTGATGATTGTGGCGACTTTGTCTCCCTGAAGAGGCAGGCGGAGGCTCATCAGGCGATCATTTATACCCTGCGGTAGACAGGGCAGACATCCCACGATGTCGTGCCGGGTGGCAAAGGCAACACCAGCGTCGCGTTGCTCTGCCTTTGGCCGGCCGCTCCAGAAGAATTTGTAGCTGGCACCCACCTCCTCCAGCTGACCCTGCTCAGAAAATCGGGTCTCGCTGAGAGCAGCAATGTCCACCTTGTAGCGCGCCAGTTCCCGAGCGACTATCGCCGTCCTCCTTTCCGGTCGGTTGCTCCTAGGATTGTCTAAACGAGAACGAACATTCCAGGCTGCTAGTGTGAGTGGACTCACCCGAGCAGCCTGGAGGGTATGGCGAGGGGCATGTGGACGGGGGGTTTTGTTGTTTGTTTGTGTTTTACGACCGCGTATTTTGCGATCTGCGAGCCGCGGCCGGCTGCAGAAGACGTGATAACCAGCATTTGTTTAGGGCACCTTTTCTAGCCCGTTCCTCCGCAAGGAGGCAAGCAGTGCTGTCTCTAAATAGGGCTGCTCGGACATCCCAAACGGCTGCCGAACTCCACTATGGGTCACTGTTTTTTTTAGTGGGAGAACGACCCGAGTAATCCTGAACCGCCTACGGGATTGCTGTCGCCCCTACCGTAGGATTATTTGAGAGGGGGGAGGTGGAAAATTCGGGAGTCAGACATACCGGGTGTGGAGGCACACACAACACCGGAGACCCTCACCTGGTTTAGCCCGCCGGTCGTGAGGGTTGCTCGGGGTGTGGCCGCTGGGAAGAACCTAACTTCGAGGAGCCACAGATGAGAGTTGGATACCAGTTCGTGGCGGCCACAGGAGCATTCACCACATGTACGAGACAAATGGAGCGACCAAATGCTATCTGTGTAGTTCTACCCCTAACAAATACCCCTACACCCCATGCAAAATGTACAAACTAGTACGCGAGCACTGTGCTGAGCATCGTAGTGGTACTCATACTTATGACAAAAACAAATGTCTACTTTTAAATCAACAGTAGGCCTGGATCGCTAACATTGAAAATATCCCTTATCAACAGAAGATCTAAAACCCGGTTATAGTAAAACGCCTAAGCCACTAAATAGGTAATGAGTAAAAAAAACTACTGGAGAAAGACCAGACATCATGAAGTAAGGCCACAGGAATTTCAAAATTTATGCGGACCTGAAGTACCAATGTAAAAAAGTTAAACTAAAATAAACTTCAGTGCACGCACAGTTAAACATAAATTTCAATGTTATAAAGGAAGGGCCACAATCATCTTCATGATAAATCAGTGAATCTGGAACACAGCGTTCCATACAAAGCTAAATCAACTACATAGAATGTTTTCCTCGGCTACCCAAACTATATTTTCTAACTGTGGCATCATCATGTACAAAATACAAGCAAAAACAGGTGAATACTATAGCTAACCCTCCCGATGCAGCACCAAATGTACTACCTACAAGCCCGACACATTTTAATCGATTTTCATGCTACTAGTTGACAACCGTGAGATGTCTGCCTCATCAGTGTGTTCCATACGTCTTCTATGTAGTTGAATGCCAAGCTCACGTTATTGGACGAATGACTTATAGTTAGCTATTCTGTGCTTTCATAATACTGACTACATCATTTTTGTACGCAAATCAATTCTCCTAAGATAGAGATTATCGTCTCGGTATTCGCGGTTGGGGCTACCTGCCAGTCACGGTTGACCTTGAACCTGCTAAGCCCATTGACAACTTCAGCTGCCCTGAATCGAGTTCGCGCTGTCATAAGCATCCCCCGTATTGGGGTTAGGGCTGTCTCATGATGGCATCCAGTGACTACCTAAATACGTAAATGATGGTGCCCAAATTTCACATTTAATTCAGCTCTGGTCCTGCGGCCTTCGACTTCCGAGGCTGGCTTTCCAACTGGGACAACTTCGCGTAGTAATTTCAATAAAAAGATGCTATCATAGCCTGATTCCTATCTTCATTTTTGTTCCTTCTTCAGCATAACCTTCAAAATTTTGTTACTAGAATTCTGTGATGAAATTGTGAGGGATATCTTTGCCGCAAGCGCGATGGGCCAGTGATGTTCAGGAGCAGGAAGATTAGTGATCAGAATGTGTCCGTATGGAGATGCGGAAGATAGGCTTGACAGTTTGTTCGTTCACTGAAAAAGGGGAACAAATTCTTTTATTCTTGTGATTTGAACGGAAAACCACTGCAATTTCAAGCTCTGGAAAATTTTAGTGCTAGTTTATTTATAAATCAACAGGATTTCCTTGGAAGAAGTGTCCAAGCTTACTCCTAGATCCATAAATACTGACGTTGACTGGTTCAATTACTGTGGGGAAGTTTGCTACACGATGGTATTTTTCGATAGGAGAGGAAAGCTGAATGGAGCACCGGGCAACCCAATACAAATCGAAGCCAGATTTTCAGGCCATCGTAAGTACAATTGTGGCCATCTTTTAGGTGGAGATGCACCTGCCGAAGAAAAAGATGGTGATCCAGTACAGAATTTTCGGAACCACGGCTTACGTATTGATGGTTCGTGAGTCGTTGGCTTGTGTTAGGGTACCTATGTTAGGTGCTTCTACGTACACTAGTGGGATGCAGCGACGTTGATGCCTATCAGTTAACGTAAAGTAGACCCAGTTTCAACTATACATTCTGACGAATGGTCAGCTAATCAACGGCTTACTGAGGCTGCGTGCGATCACAAAACTCCCAATCGACAAGAAACTTACGTGACCCGAATAAAGGTACACA
Organism: Schistocephalus solidus; assembly: GCA_017591395.1. Taxonomy (NCBI): domain Eukaryota; kingdom Metazoa; phylum Platyhelminthes; class Cestoda; order Diphyllobothriidea; family Diphyllobothriidae; genus Schistocephalus; species Schistocephalus solidus. The sequence continues at coordinate 40,682 of WEDG01009569.1, read as the reverse complement.
CACACCCAGCACATCGATAGGACTTGGTTAGACGGCAAGAGTGACATTTTGAAGAAAAATCGCGGATTTCCATAGTATTTATATCAGGGGCACCCGGATGAACACTCCTGGCGTGTTTTGAAAGGAGATAAAGACCACTTCGTAACAATCCTGTGCGATATTAAGGAAGTATTTTGTGCTTAATTGATTGTATTCAATTCAGATTTAGTTTTCACAATATAGACCGCATATTTTAAATTAAATTTGATGCCGATTTTTGACTAATGCATATAAGGTTCGGAATCACGCTAAAGTAGCACCAAAAAACTTCCGTTTGTGATGGCCTCAGACTTTTTCCAAAGGATAACAAAACGCCTTCTAGGCTTGGCCAACTGGAACGGGTTCATAACAACCGGCGTCGTTGTCTTGTAAGTTCATCAGTCAGCTAAAAAGCTTCTACCGACATCCAGCATAGGCAGCACAATTAACACTCCTTTACCGTCCATAAAACACTATCCCAATGTACTGTCATGCTATCATGGATTAATATTGCATGCATAATTCTCATTGTTTCTGCACCATTCTTGATTACCTTAAATCCGCTTCTTCCGTGCCAGTCCTCACTGTGCAAACAGAGTCACCGCAATCGGACCGTTGTGACTAACCAACGCCTGATCAAGGGACGGCAACGCGAATGGCCAAGAACGCACGACTTTTACACTGAAATGTTCTTCAGCGTGTAACAACCATCCAATTCACCTGCCGAAGCAGTCACTGTACACAGTGCCCGGGGGAGGGTTTGTGATGCTTTAGCACCGTCGAACGTGCCCCCACCCCTGGTCGGTCGGCAGAAGAAAACCGGCAGGTGAATGGGGTGCCCTCCCATGTGCGACCGGGGTGCCCACATGTAAGGATTGTGTGTGGGCTGTCGGAAGCGTAGAGGGGGGTACAAGTGTGTTACTCCAGTCTACCCGTGCAACGCCGTAATAGGTCTGGTCGTGTGCCTCGTTAACGCTGAGCTTCGGGGGTGCTTTATCACCCTGTGTGTGTGTGTGTAGCCCATTGTCACTTCCGAAAATCTGACCCCTAAGTCGAAGAGATGGCAAATCAAGGTAGTAGTTTTGGGTTGGAAACCATTCCCAACATAGGATTGTTCACGCTCCCTACAAAAAGCTCAACGTTTTCCACGCTACGGATAATGATGGTGGTGATTTCCTGTTTTTAAAAACATACAGCTCACTTTAAGAGCATTATTCGTTGCTGGTGCTAGAGCAGGAAACTCAACATTGGGGAGAAGGGAGGCAAAGCCCATAAATGGATTAAGTGTAGGAATATAGGTTCTTTTTTGATGTTTTCCCCGTCTTACCGCCTTGATTGTTATCTACCTAGAAAAATAAACAACAACAGGATAGATTCACTCGATGAAGAATATCAAGACCAGTCCAGACAAGGGAGTTCGTAATTGTCATTTCTGACTTAATAGCCATCATCAGCTTACCATACCCAAGCCCGGGTTTTGAAGTCCCTGAGGTTCGAACCCGTGACCTGTTCGTTAGAAGTCCACCTGCCTAACAACTGAGCCACGAACTCGTCGTCCTCTTAGTTGCGATCGGGTGTATTAACAATGGTGGAGGGGTGCTCAACGATCATATTACGAGACATACTCGTCCCTCTTGTGCCTTTGGAGATCAAGCTCAAGCCGTGGCAGCAACGGTACAGTGGCTAGTATTATAGGCAGAATAATATTACCGACAAAGACAAGGGAGGCTGGAATGGCCATTTCTGGCTTAATAGCCATCATCAGCCAGTCATGCCGAACCCTAGGCTGGCAACTCCTAAAGCTCTAACGGCTACTAAGTCAGAAAGGACTATTCCAATATCCCCCATCCTTGTGGGTACGCTCTCTCTCTCTCTCTTTCCATACATAAGGAGTCACTGTGCGACTGTCCATGGGGTCTAGGCACAACTGGACGAGTGGGTCGCGTAATGCGAGTGGCCTCCACCATAATATCGAAATACGAAGCCTGAAGGCATTTTGTCTAATATACTGATTATTATTTGTAACCCAAACTAACTGTTGTAGGAATGACCGTTAATCGAACTTAATTTGCATTGTCACTGAGATGTCGACAAGTCGGGGACGCGAACCCCGTCACTTTGGTGAGCAAAACGACGCACTACCAGCCGCGCCCTCGTACCCCGTCCGAACGACAGAGCGGCAAATTCAAGGGCATAATATGGTTTATTTTGAGTGCGCGCTTAACTTACGAAGTCAAAGAAGGAAGGGAAATTATGTTAAGCCCCGTGAACTATCACCGCCTCCCCCCCCCGCCGCCTCCACTTCCGTTTACGTACACGGTAGTGCGAAAAGAGGACAAGAGCGGGGCCTCGGGGCACAGCAATCCCTGCTCCAACATCGGGCTGAAACGACCAGAGGTTTGAAGGGGGCCCCTTGTGTAATTGGGCATTGGAGTTAACTGATCCGTCACCCCCTTCAGAGGTCAAACTTCTGCCAATCGCAACCACGCCTAAAAAAGGAAAGGCTATGGATGCCTTGTATGACCACCTAAACACGGGAACAGGAACCGTCCCACCCACTCCCGAAAGCTGGTAAATTTTGAGAGTGGTAAATATACCCGTGTCTTAACGCTAACACTAACCTCAACGTAAAAACTAAAATATCACCTTAATCGTAGCCCTAGCCTTACCCTAAACTTACACGAAAATAACCTTAACCCTTAGACTAAGCAGGACCCCTGACCTTAACCTCAAACTCGGACCTAACCCTCAACTTTACCCTAACCCTCACCTTAATCCGAAACATCATTTTCTTGGAATTTAGCACAAAGTCGCATGTTTTTGGACGATTCCTTTTCCCTAGTCCTATTTAGGCGGCCATACGAGGTCTCCTTAACAAAGAGACATGTGGGAGCGGTGTTGTTTGCCGAGTTCTCCTAACTGCATGCGGAACACGTCGAATCACATATTTGGTCGCATCTTCTCTATGTAGGATAGATTGCCTATCTCATCAAATGTTCACCAAAATTTGAAATTGATCCTAAATTCGAAAAAGAATGCTAAAATATATGTTCTATACTTAATATCGTGCAGTCCAATCCCAAAGTATTTCAATCGCCTTAAAAGGCCGACTTTTGAGCGAGATTCTTTCTAGCAAAACAAAACGACTACTTAAATACTATGCCTTTTTCTCAATGATGCTCGGTGCCCTTATAAAGTCAAATATACTTTATATAAAGTGTACATTAAAATATCCTTTCTTTTAACACATTTGCAACAAATTGATTTTTCTCCATACTTGAAGGAAGGGTACTTCACAGTTTTAAAATTGCTTCTTATTATGAGATTTTTAAGACAGTGACATGTCCATTCATAAAGCATCGTAGCTGGCCATTTATAAACGCTGCTTATAGACTATACAACATGGTCCTCGTATAGAGATATATTAGTTTTCTTAGAATTAATGCATACAACATGTAGGATGGAAACCCTAAATGCATGTGTAACTACGGGTCGGGTTCAAAATTTTTCAGGAATTGTAAAAGTCTTTTTTTCAGATCGAAGGATACACTTTCTTCAAGAATGCAATTCGAAGGAGAACCCAGGTGGTGCTCCAACCAATGCTCGAACCCACGAACCGTTGCTTAATGGTTAAAACGTTCGACTTCTGACCAACGGGTCGCCGGTTCGAGCCTCGGGTGGTGCACCACCTGGGGTTGAGTATGACTGGCTGATGACGGCTACTGAGCCAGAAATGTCCATTCCAGTCGCTCCCATTTTTGTCGGCATTAGTAATCTACCTTTATTAAAGACACTAACCGTACACTGCAGGTCGCAGTCGCAATATGAGGGCGTGAGCAAGGCCCAATGTGCCCAAATTAGATCCCTCCTTGATCTAGGGTGTCTCATCATGTCACTGCCTGCGGCCTATTTTGTATGCTCCCCCCCTCCGGAGGGTTTGTTAAAAACTCGTAATTGAAGCCGACACCCCCACCCCAGTGGATGACAGATCGCAAATAGGTGGGGGTGGTGAGCGTGGGTGGCCTTGCGCTAGGGCCCACAGCTGTGTCCACCGACGTATGCGAGCAGACATGACGGCTGTCTCTGAACCCACGACTTTCGACTCGTCGGTTGAGGTAAGCCGCGGAAAGTGTCTGTCCATTAACCGGAATTTTAAGGCCCTTTTCAACTGTGGTAACGTTGAGCTGCGACGTGGATCGATTTGGCGAGCTGACTTCCACCGTCAAGTCCCTGCATTCAGCCGGCAGGCAAAGTCGGCTGTCAACAATAACACTTGTTTAATCAGACGGTTCGACCACCGTATCCTTCTCCATCCACCGCGTGTTCCACAGCATGGTAGCGCAGGAACGGTGATTTGCGCGTGAATTAAGTTTTAAGTGATGGTAGACTTGCACTGCATCTACCACACGCTCTCTTCTCTCACTCACCTGTGCCTGGTATCAGGACAGAGTAAAGAAAATCGCAGGCGCATCGGATGCAGGTGAATGACGCGGCGTGAGCCTGCGCCTGCCCTGATCTAGCGCCCGTGTTGGTTCAGCACATCTACAACGTTAAACTCACCAAAATAGAGTCGAACTTCAGCACAGACCATAATAGCACAGGCACCAAAACGGCAAAAATAGTCATTGACGAGTATATGGGGTTGGTTGTTCATTTCATGTAATGAAGTTGAAACTGTAGGAGGCCGCATGAAAGTCCACTGTCAGCTATTTGGGCAGGAGATCAGTCAGTCAAAGTTAATTAAAAACCGGGATCATGGACCGAAAGTCTTGAGAAACAGGCACAGTGTGAAGCCGCACTTCAGCGGTAGATGGAGGAGGATGATCCCGGAACTGGCCACCCAGACCTCCTGATTATATCCCGCTTGCGTTCCTCTATGCGGGGTTGAACTAAATACAGGGCTGATAGGGACAGACCCGAGACCAGTGAAGTGTTCGAGGGTGTGGGTTTATTTCTGCGGTCAGTTTGGATAGCGTTTTACAATCTTGTCTCGTCGTTAGTTAGACCGTCTTTACCAACGACGTCCACAGTGTGTCCTACAGCAGCATCTACTGCATTGCCTCCTCCCGCACCCACATTGGCTCGGCGGCCAGAGAGAGTCAGGATGATGGGAGGTGAGATCGGGTGCAGTGGATGGCAACCCATCTACGTGTGCCACACACACACACACACACACACACACACACACACACACACACACCCACACACACACACACACACACACACACACACACACACGACGACAGTTCGACCGTCGATTTCGACGAGGTCCACCGTATGCTCCACACCAGGTGGTGCAGGGGACGGTGACTTGCGCGTGAATTAGTTTTTAAGTGATAGTAGCCTTGCGCTGCAGCTACCGCACTCTCCTCCTCCCCCACCTGAGCCCGGTGTCAAGACAGAGTCAAGAAGACCGGAGATGGGAGAGGGCGCAGGTGGCTGGCGCGGCCGGAGCCGCCCCTGGGCGTGCCACCACACCTGGCTCGGATCCCACGGTGTGGGAGTGCCATAAAGGCCACATTAAGAAGGAGCCATTGCAACCTGACTCTCAGTCCGCCAGTCAGCCACTCCACACACACACACACAAACACCTGGTACGCACACGATCGACCAGATTTTTGCAGAACCAAGAAGTGGCCAACTCGGCTCCCATCTGATTGGGAGTGTCAGAGAGGCAACCTTCAGAAGGAGCCACTGTAGCCTGACTCTCCGTCCTAAGAGGTGTGAGTTACCCGGTCAGTTTGAAACCGGCTTTTTTAAAAAAAACTACTATTGGTTCTTGTCCCAGAATTAATTACCACTGGCTGACCGATCTACTGCCAGACTATCTGTCACTGATCTTCTAAGCTACCTGAACACCGTTTCGGCCACAGTCCAACCAATCCCCTATATTCGTGAATGGCTAGTTTTGTCGTTGTTAGCTCCTCTGCTAATAGAACCCGTGTGCCGCTTTCCATTCCAATTTCGGTGTGATAAACGCATGCGACTGCAGAGTGAGATGCTAACAGCCGGTTTAGTCCAGTACGTATGGGGTTCCCTGCATGTTTGGTTCATGGAGATACTGGTCTGGTTTTCTATCCCAACCTAGGGTCGGGTTTGACTGGCTGATGACGGATAATAAGCCAGAACTGGTCATCCCAGTCCGCATTATGTTTGTCGGTATTCCGCCTGCGTAAGTACCCGTCATTATCCGACTGTCGGTGAAGGATCCATGGGGTGCCCTAAGGCGGCATGGAAGGAGCCGTTCCCGTATACCGATTGATGAATGCTAGTCCCCGATAAAAATGGCAGTTGTTTCTTCGACGTCAGTTAGAACTTCAAATTAATTGATCTGATCGGATTGCTGGACACTTTACAGTTGTTAAATTTGCCCATAATGCTTCGGGCTAGCGCCATCGCAGACGGTCTTGTAACGATTAGTATTCAGTACGATAAAATTCTTGAAACCAGGTTTAAATTCTCGGATTATTCTTAGTGACAGATAAGAAAGGGCTCACTGGAACAGGTTTATTGGAGTTCTGAAGGTTGGGAGAACTTGGTCAGTTTACCATTGTCAACGCCTTAAATCGAAGGGTGCGTGCCATGATAGCCGGCATCGTGCTGATGAATTTTTCTTGCTCTTTCGCTGCCTTGGCCTTTCTGTAACAGCCCCTCAGGGCTGACTATGTGTTGAATAGGTAAGGGTGGTTACGCAAGAAACTCAGTCCCCTCCCTGGTGGTAGTCCTCAGCTCCACTCTCCCCATTGTATGACATCGAAAGACAGTTTGGATTTTCTGCAAGACACCACCGTTTGATCCCCTTCCCTGGTTGTAGTCGCCAGCTCCACCATCCCGATTTTATAGGGTCTGTTGTATAGCCGATAAACAGTCAGGTGGGCCCTGAAACGGACCGCGTGGCAGATGCGCTGGGCCAGCACCTGGGTCAAATCAGAGTACGGCAGACGTGCTTTAGGTTGAGCTCCAATAACAAATGCCGAACATGGGGGACATGCGCAATATGGGGACGCCCTACTCTCCCACTCCATGAGAGATGATTCATCTGCGCCCGACCCCGCCTCCGGTCTTCTAGACTCTGTCTTGACCCCGGGCACAGGCGCATAATGGAAGAGAGAGAGTGCAGTAGATGCATTGCAAGTATACGATCACTTAAAACTAATTTGCGCACAAGTCACCGTCCCTGCACCACCCATCAGTGGAGCATAAGGTGGATGTCGTCGGATTACGACGGATGAACTGATGAAACAGTCCGTTAGTTTTGTACTACTTTTACTGGACTTATTTTATGATCTGACGTTTCAGATGGTGCATACGAGTGCAGGAAGGAAAAATGTCAAATAGCGCTGAAGTGAACCTGAATAGGGACTACAGAATTGACAAAGGAATGAAAAGTAGACGCGCACGCATTACATTTCGGCGGGTGTTTGGCAAACTTGTCAGCTGCGTGCGTTATGAGTCACCACCTCGATGCGGAAGTGGTTAAGCCCCTGCATGGGGTTGCGCTGTCCGCACGGCTCTCTTCCGGCCCATCATCGAGGGGGTCCGTCTGCGGCGCGAACGTAGTCCTGTTAACTGATCGGCCCCCACTAAACAGCAATGTTGTTTTAATATTGGCGCAAATACTGTATGTGACTTATTAAATGCAAAGTACCGAAATTTACACCAGATGGCTAATCACTTGCAAACCAGCACCAACGAGTGGACCAGGGTTCTGACATAATAATGAACGACTTTAAGTGAATGGAAACCATAGAAGAAATATTACAAGTAATATTACTTAATTAGGGATTTTTAGAGAGTTGAATAATTCATTTGACCCAATGGTGGAACACTCAGTGGCTTCGGTGGGATTCGAACCCATGACAACAGGGAATGGCTTTAGTACAGCCAGCACTCTAGCCAACTGAGCTACGAGGCCCCACTGGGAGCCATGAGTTTAATCACACTTGTGTATAGTTACCCGCGTTGGCTGTAATAAAGCCTTCCCTTTAATATTATGTCATTTAGAAATACCAACTTTTCGGAAAGGCGGAAAACTCCGAAAACGTCAAAAGTCATTCGGACTGAGTAAACTCCTGCCAATGCAAAAAAATGGAGGAAACAAACCAGCAAACCAGCAATAGCAAAAAGACTTCAGTTTGAGTATAGATTCCAACATGGTTTCACGATAAATGGCGGTTTTTCTTCCATTTCTGCATTATTTGAGGTGCGGTTGACTAAGAAAAACAAGTTTTCGCTTGATTTAGCCGATAGGGACGTCACGGGTCACATGTTGACGGGCTGGTCAATGACTCATAAATTAGAATATAAATACTAAGCGAACGTTTCTTTATAGGTATTTCTGGTGTCGGAGTAGGTTGGGTTTCAGATCGTCCTTGAAATAGTGCTGCATACTTGAGTGTTTTCATTCGATTGCCAATAAATGTAGATTCTGATGAATGTAAGCGAAGATGCTCATCCCAGGTTCTTGTTGAAAAGAAGACGAAGGTACCATCACTGGGATGGAAAGTTTATTGGCCTGAGCTTTCAAAGTCGAACAGGAATTCCGCAGCAAAGACGGTTGGACTGCAACAACATATGAACATTTATGCACTCATACCGTGGGAGTGGGGGTGGGGAGAGAGAGAGTGGGTACAAGTCCGTGTCTGGGTCTGCTTCGCGTCGCCCGACTTACCGGGATCCCGTGGCGTGGTGGCGGCGTTCGGCCTTGACGGCGATATGAGCCGCGCCACCTGGCTGCGTGGGCGTAGCGCGTGATACCATGGCGTAAATCAATATGTCTATTGATGGCGTTGGTGTCTGACACCCACGCCTTCAGCAGTTCCCTCCCCGTCCTGTTGCCGGTCCACGCCAGTATCCGCGTGCTCGCGACGTCGAACTCATGGGGGTGGCGACCGGATACACAGACAACTACGAGCCTACGCATGTGGCAAGAGCGTCAGAGAGACGAACGACCTGAAGACTCACGTCGACGCTATCGACAAAAAATTGCAAAAGCACATCTGTGCATTTTGTGGCAAAGCATTCTCCAGGCGATTACACCTCAGGGGCCACATACATAGTGTCCACAAAAGTATGCTTCCCATGAATCTCCTTTTTTTTATTTGCACTTCTGAGTTAATTCGGATTTTAGGTTTAAATTTCGGTGCCGGTTTGGTACTAGTAAAATCGAGTTTCACTTGAACATTCGTTGAGAGCAATGACCAAAATGTTAATGAAATTTTGGACGGTTTCTGTTTCCACAAGGATTGAGTTCAGCAGCCAGTTGGCAAACTCCCAAGTCACGGATACCAGTCCCATGAGGAAGTATAAAAACTGCGTTTGGTTAGTTCGATATGTTTTAGGGTAACAGACATTGCCTCGGTTTTGGATTGGGTGACTAACCGTTAAATTCGAAGTGTGCCGGCCGGCCGGCCTTTTTCTTCCTCTCACTCCCCTCACTCAAATGCTATTTAAGCTCCCTGGAAACGCGTTTGGATATATGGGTTCTCCATTCCTAGGTGCAGACATTCATTGACCTAAGCGATATTCCTCTTTTATTTGCATGGCATGCGTAGGCGAGATGGTAAACCATAAAAGAAAATCCGCGTAGTATTTGGACCTTTTGATTATTATTTTCTAGAAAGCGTGAGGTAGTTGCTGGGGCGTCCATCCCAGCGTCTTAACGTGACCACCAGCACTCTCACACATGTGAGCTGCGAGTCATTCGACCCCCTGCTGTGTGAAATCCTGGTGCTTGTGTTTGGGGGGAGGTCATGTACGTAGTACGCGTAGACGAGGTCACCAGCAGCTACGTCCCGATTCCGTACCAGACGACTGAACGGCTCGGACGGTGGTTTGACTGTAGGGGCATGGGAGAGAGTGAGGTTGACGGCTCAGCGCATATTTCCCTCACTATAAAAAATCTAACGCACTTGCAACTATCACAGTGAACTAAAAGCCTTGGCTTGGAAGGTTGCCAACTGACGGGATAACTCGGACCGCGTGGACAGCCCAATTTGTGTTTTATGTGGAGTGGCTGACTGGGTGGCTGCAATGGCTCCTTCTTAATGTGGCCTTTATGGCACTCCCAATCCGTGGGATTCGAACCAGGTGTGGTGGCACGCCCAGGGGCGGCTCCGACTTCGCCAACTACCTACGCCATCTCCAGCATCCAGACTCTAGTCTTCTTCACTCTGTCATGACACCGGGCTCAGGTGGGGAGGAGGAGAAAGTGCGGTAACTGTAGCTCAAGGCTAATATCACTTAAAACTAATCCACGCGCAAGTCACCGTCTCTGCTCCACCCTTCTGTTGAGCATACGGTGGACATCGTCGGAGTACGACGGTGGACCTGTCGTGTGTAGGGGGTACAAGCTTGGGGAGGCATCACACAGGCAACATTAGGTCGCTACATTTGTTTCGTGCGGTTGGTGAATTCTCCTGTGGCCGCCTCTAACTAGTACCCAACTCTTACCTCTGGCTCCTCGAAGTTGGGTTCGTCCCAGCGACCACACACCGGGCAACCGTCACGACCGGCGAGCTAAACCAGGTGAGGGTCTCCGGTGCTGTGTGTGCCTCCATCCGCGGTATGTCTGACTCCCGAACTTCCCACCTCCCCCTCTCAAAAAGTTTTACGGTGGGGGGCGACAGCAACTCCGTAGGCGGTCCAGGCTAACTCGGGTCGTTCTCCCACTAAAACAAAACCGTGACCCATAGTGGAGTTCAGCAGCCGTCTTGGATGTCTGAGCAGCCCTTTTTAGGGACAGCACTTCTTGCCTCCTCGCGGTGGAAGGGGCTAGAAAAGGCGCCCTAAAAAAAATGCTGGTTAGCACGTCTTCTGCAGCCGACCGCGGCTCATGCATCACAAAATACGCGGTAGTAAGACTCAAACCGAAATTCTGAAATGTGTTTTCCATTCCAACAAATTACTTAGTCAGGGTTGTCGTATTGATTATCTTGCAGCCCATTTCCAAGATATTTAAGTGCCTATAGGATGCCGGCTTTTGACCGGACTTCTTTTTGACCGCCCGAAAAAATTATCTTCTGTAAAAATGGCTAATTAAGTAGTATGTGACTGTATCATTGATTCTCAATGCTCTTCATAATTCCTATATGTTTTTCAGAAAAAAACGCAAACACATTCTTTCCTTTACTCGGTTGATAGCAAATTCCGTCTTCTTAAAATTTATACTTGAAGAAAGGGTATTTGTCGGTTTTTGAAAAAATATAAAGTGCTGACTAATTGTGAACCCTACGGGCCATTACGCTTATATTCACGGTTTTAAAACTACATGCCGTATGCATTCTGTGTAAAAAAGATCACACATTTCTCTACGGTATGAATAAGAGGTCACAAAGTTCGCATAAAAGGTTTTGATGGAGTTGGATAATATTGTATACATGTATACCATGCAGTATGGATGCGCATTTGCAGGTCTTTAAAAATCTCATAATTATAAACTTTTATAAAACCGAAAGATACACTTTCTTCAATTATGAAATTTGAAGAAGACGTAAGTAACTATCAAACGAGTGTACTAACTACTATTTTATGCATGTTTTCTGTAAAATATATTTAACATTAATAAGAGCATAGAAAATTAATGAGAAAATTGCATACTACTTAAGTTGCTATTTTATCAGAGTATACTTTTTGCGGGCGGTCAGAAAGAAGATCCTTCAAAAGTGGTATTCTAACGTGAATAAAATACATGGGCATTAGGCTGCACGATAACCAACACGAAAACCCTAATTAAGTAGTTTTTTAATCGAAAACACACTTCAGAATTTCTGTCGACATTTCCTGTGATAGGGAGTCTACTGTATTCAGGCCTAGTAGGCGTTCCCTGCGCTGAACGCAGCACCCTTATTTGCTGGCTGCTTGGACTTGAGTGAAATCAGACGAGGGTCGCAGGCGCGTATTTTCAACGTCCGCAACTTTTTGTGCAAAGCCTGTCTGGCAAGCATAGGAAGCCCCAACCCCCTAGTCCGGGAGTCTCCAGCTAAGTCCCACAAAAAAAACCCTTAGTAATTAAGGTAAGGGTTAGGCTTTGTGTCAAGGTTAGTGTTATGATACGAGAATATTGAGCCCGCTACCCCGAAGTTTTGCGCAAGGCCACCGGGGACAGGGGATCCTGTTTCTATGTCACATCGTCGGGTTTTGTTGTGGTATAGGGACTGGTCGTGAAACAACGCTTGAAGACGGGGCTTTAGGTCAATTCAGTCAATGTACGGGAGTCCCGGCGCTTGTGAGAAAAGAGGACGGTGTTGTGCGCGAGCAGTCAGTTTATGTTGATACAATATCCTGTCCGAGGGATGAATTACCCATCGGCACTCCCGTCACTAGAACACGGTTGAAGGATTCTTACCTTGGTCAGATGAGAGAAGGTAAGGCGATATTTAGGGTTTTGTCAAAACTGGTGAAAGAACGCGGAGTTATTGTAGCGGAACCACTGTTGGGAGTGTGCTGAAGCCATGTCCATGCAGGCAAGGACTTCACCGTCCGGGGGTGTTCCCGTGGAAACAAAGTTTCTCCTATGTGCACACACCCACCGACATTTGCTCAGGTAAGGGTTATCGTGTTAAAGCCAGTAGTACGCCAACTGTGCCCCTGAAACGAGTCACGTAGTAGATGCGCTGGGCTAACATGGAAGCTGGATCAGGGCACGGTAGGCGTTATTTTGGGTGCACACGCGTGCCAATTACCACCCATGGGGAGGGGTGGTACGCCTAGACGCAGGCTCATGCCACGCCAGCCACCTGCATCCTCTCCTGCCTCCGGTCTTCTCGACTGCGTCTCGACACCGGACCAAGGTGAGTGAGTTGTGAGACAGTGCGGTAGATGCAGCGCAAGTTTACACTCACTATGATTGAATTCACGCACAAGTCACCGTCCCTGTACCCACCATCCACTGGTGTACACGGTAGACCTCATCGCAATCGACAGTCGGACTGTACGAGGGGTACCAAAAAACCGATAATTATCTCCTGCAAAGACAAGAGAGATCGGAATGGTCATTTCTGGCTTATTAACCGTCGTCAGTCAGTCATATCCAACCCCAGGTGGTGCAGCACCCAAGGATCGAACCCGCGACCCATTGATCAGAAGCTCAACGCTCCAACCATTGAGCTACGGGCTCATTGTCTTGCCAGTTTAAAGCGGGAATATTGACTTGCATTCGTTGATGAACGCTCATCCATCGCTAACGGAACTCACTCGTTCTGCTCTGCCTTTAGGCTCACTCTCAAGCCCCGCCAGCAGCTGCAAAACGGTTAGTAGTATAATAGGCAGACGAATTGGTGCTAGCAAAGACAAGGGATACTGGAATGGTCATTTCTGGCTTATTAGCCGTTGGACTTGTGATCCCCGGGTCACGAGTTCAATCCTCGGGTGGTGCACCACCTGGGTTTGGCTATGACTAGCTGACGACGGCTTATAAGCCAGAAATTAGCATTCCAGTCTCCCGTGTCTTTGCCAGCACCAATTCGTCTGCCTATTCTACTACTAGCCATTGTGCGGCTGCTGGCGGGGCTCGAGAGTGAGCCTCAAGGCAGAGCCGAACGAGTGGGTCCCGTAAGCGATCAGTGAGCGTTCATCAACGAATGCGAATTTTTTATCTAAGATATTATCTTAGAAAAACAAATTCCTCCAAATTATATGCACTAGTCCCAATGGGTTTTCAACTGCCCAGAACACTTTTTAAATACTTTTTAAAGTAATTCTATTAAGTATCCCCAGCTATTTTTTACCTCTTCTTCTTTCTAAAAACTCTGTTCCTTTCAATTTTTCTTCATTCTGTGGGAGTAAGAAGAAGTGACAGGTGACCAGGTCGGGCGAGAAACCATTGTGCTGCCGTTTTTCACCAAAAAAGGGGTTGGTTTTGGACGCTGTGTGGACAGGCGCGTTTTCATGACGAAGCAACTAGGCCGCGATCACCAAAATTGAGGTCGTTTTTGTTTAAAATACAGCACTTGCGGATCCGGGATTACTTAAAAAGGCTAATGGGGAGACAGATAAGGATCTTGGGGACCTAACCTTGGGGGCACTTCCTCAGGACTCTATATAGTGGAATTGGGACAGCGATCAATTAAAACAGCAGAAGTAGCGATGCTTGCTAGGTTTCCTTACGGTGACAGCGGTAGACAAACTTAAATTGTGACCGTCAGAAGTACTGATGCACCAGCCAATAAATCATTTTTTTCACCAAGCATCATCTTGCCTAGTGAAAAAAAGTGGTTACTATACGCTGACACGTCTCGAGAACTAAGATCAAGGCGTTCGCTTGGCTACCGAGTGATAGAACCCCGTAACCCCCTCACAAGAGCGAACAGTGAAATCTGCGCTAGGTCGTCGGGCGTCATACCGCACCAATGAAGTGCGTGTGTATGTGTCTGTGTGCTCGGCTCCCGCGCTCGATTGGGAGACTCCCACATCTTCACGCTCAGTGAGCCACTGTTGCGGGCCAATCAGCTGTCAGGAATTCGCTGTGGATCTGCGTCCAGGACTTGCCTTAGATGGCTGGCTGGCCGGAGCACGTAAATTGCGGACGGGGACATCGGGCTGAGTTACTAGGACCGCTTCCTCGCTCCTGCTGTTCTACCTCCGCTCAGGGATGTTAGATTCGTCGGCCAAAAAGGTCGTTCCGCACCTCCGAGGTCTCATCGCAGCCGTCAATTTGCCCCGCGGTCTCATCCTAGGATGTGTTGATGTCCTCTGCCTAGACTGCCTGCTGCTTCCACTGCTCAGCTGTCATCGCAAACTACATCCGCTCTTCGTAAGTTTGCCTCTTTTCTTCACAGTGTTCAGCGTCGTCCGCATGTCACATAAAGCTGAACTTGGGGCTTAGGTGAGATTTATGGCACAATAAAAGCACTAGCTCTTCAAAGCGAGCTGTCAAAAGAAGGAAGCCCTAGGTAGCCTCGAATCAGTTGCTACCAAGGTACTTGGCTGACACCGAAAGACTTAGAAGTAACTTAGTCAAATATATACCCCAATATGTATCGGATATTCAAGACGCTCATCTAGAGGAACCTGGAAGAATTACTTGTCTTCACCCCCAACCGTCTGTGCATGTAAAACGACGTGACGGCTATTAAGTCCCTCGATGGGCATTTAAGAGTCAGATTTAAGTGGTTTGGACCAGCTAACTATTAATTCCTAATGAACAACATAGGCTGGACGATATCGGTCGCAGTTCGGACCTCAGCGTCCTAAGCCAGTCTTTTTGGTGCTAAGAAGGGTTCTATCTGGTACCTACGATGAAGCGCCGTCGAACTTCGCTCCCCGAAGCACCTTGTGACGTTGGAAGCGGCCTAAATCCGGATCAGCATACGGTTATCGGATGAATCTGAGTTGAATTTGGTTAGTCTCGGTTGAGAGAATAGGGGTGATGTGACATATACCTGGTCAGCAGCTGCCTCCGATAGCATCTCCGGTTAAACTGAAAATCCTTTCTCTCAAACAGAGTGCGAACAAGGAGGGCGTAAGACTGAAAGTAAGCTGCTCTTATTTATTATGCTACTGACACATTTTATTTATTATTTATTTATTTATTATGCTACTGACACATTTAAACCTACGGCTCCCGAAACGTCATAACCTGGAAGGTTACTAAAGACTGGAATGACATGGTCGCGAGAATCGATAACCAGACCATGATGACTCCATCATGCTACGAATTAAATAGTGCCCGTGAAGAAAATTGATCAGTCTGTCTTTTGTTTAACCAACGTCTACCTTGTAATCATTGCTGCCTGATCTTTCAACCATTCACAAAATCTTGGCCTTAAGTTAGGCTGTTCTCCCTGATAGACAGAAGCTAAAGCTTGCGATATACTGGCCGCACTTTTCAGGGTTGCTCGCAAATCTAAAAAAATGGTTTCATTTAACTGAAATAACTGACAAGCACGACATCGGTTTTAAATTTGATCCTCATTTACTGCAGTGCTTAGACGCTTCCAATCCAACTTTATTAATCGCTAAAAACTTTAACTTCAGCGGTATTCGTTTTCTTTCAGGTTATTTCGTGTGTTCACATAAATTTCATTTAAATTTACATGAAACCGATGCAAACCCTTGATGGCATAAACCGGCGGTACCAACACGAAATGCTTTTTGTCCCCATTATCCGCACGATTTTCGGGCAACTTTTTCCACCACATATCATGACGCCGCCGCCGCCGCTGCCGCGACATCTGAAAGAAGCATCGATGCAGTTATTATTTCAAACGACTCCATCTACAGGACATCCGAACTCACTCGCTCTGGGATAGACTCGAACCACCGACCTCTCTGGCTGCTTAGGTTCGTATTTCCATGGTTTGACTCCTCGCCAGAAAGTGTCACTTATGACGCTTGGGATCGCTTTTATGGCTCCCACCGGCTCGCCCCTTCCCCTCCCGACAGGACACGGAAACATGAACCACCCGTAATACAGACGGCTTTGAGTTAACTTCCAGGAAAATTAAGGTTAGGGTTAGGACACGGAAAAAGGGACCCCTCTGGGGAATTTAGCGCAAAGCCACCTGTCATATGGGAGGCCCCTTATCTCGTATCCAGGCGCTGTCGTGATGTGGATGTCGTGGGAACTCTGGGTTCGTGCTTCAAGACAAACTGAAGGAAGCCTGTGCCATTCAGTAATCAAATTGACAAATGCCACCCCCCACCCACCCCTACGTAACTGTCCCCCCGAACGTGGCTACTTACACGGTAATTAGGATGGAACTTCGTGGCGGCACCAGCTAGCCTCTAAACTGCTACCTCCAGAGAAGCCTGTAAAACGACTTTTCCTACCAAACATCTAAAGAGCAGAGACTGCATGCTACTACTTACAAAAATCTTTTACAGAGGACCGAGCAGGTGCACTTGCGAAAGAGTGATCGTCGTCGTCCGACGATGTCCACCGTATACTCCACAGAAGGGTGGTGCAGGGACGGTGACTTGCGCGTGGAGTAGTTTTAAGGGATTGTAGTCATGCACTGCAGCTACCGCACTCTATCCTCCCCCACCTGAGCCGGGTGTCATCACAGAGTCAAGAAGACCGGAGATGGGAGAGGGCGCAGGTGCCTGGCGTGGCCGGAGCCCCCCTGGGCGTACCACCACAACTAGCTCGAATCCCACGGAGTGGGAGTGCCATAAAAGCCACATTAAAGAAGGAGCCATTGCAGCCTGACTCTAAGTCCGCCAGTCAGCCACTACACACAAAAACACATTGGGCTGACCACACTGTCCGAGTTATCCCGTCAGATGGCAACCTTCCAAGCCACGGCTTTCAGCGCACCGTGATGGTTGCAAGCGTGTCAGATTGTTTATAGTGAAGAAAATGTGCTGAGCCGTCGACCTCACTCTCTCCCCCACCCGCACATTCAGACCACCCTTCTACCATGGGATCAATCAGAAGACTACAAATTTGCGCTTTTCATAGGTGTTATCTGTCTTAGGTAACATTTCATAGCTTAAGAATTGTCAATGTTCTGTCTCTTTCGATGCCTTATTCGTATGACCAATGCTTTGTGGCAAGATCCGTAAATAGTTCTGTATAAGATGAGAGATCTGCCGATACAAGCTAAACGGGTGAGTTTCGATGAGGCAGTTGACGAGCAGAATGAGGTGATGTGAATTCTAGGGTTTGAACTTTCGCGGTAACACTGCACCCGAGGCGGTCGCAGAGTAGGAGTTTGAGTGAGGATCCGAATTGTCAGATGAATGAACTTCCATAATTCCAATAGGTAGTAAGCATCCTCTCACTACAGACTGTAGGCCAAAGGGAAGATCGAATTGCCAGAATGGTTTTGTCGTTCAGCAAAACGAATAAATGAGTTCCATGCTTCAACTTCCGTGCCACAATTGATGCTTTCGATTTATGCGAGTTTCCCAACCTCCCATGGTCCGCAATGATAAGATGGGTCCTTTGGGCAATACATTCTTGCGATAGACATTGCCTTCGTTGATTAGAAAGATTCTTAGCCAACGGTCGGGTGCGCCGGACGGTGGTGAGTGTGGGTGCACAACTTAAAGCACACATTTTAGATCAACTTTGCCGGGAGTGATAACTCTGTAATGTCAGCAGATTGGAAACCTAAACTTTGTCACAGTTGTGATGAGAACTCTTTCTGGGTGTGTTGAGGTTCGGATAACACTTGCCCGAAAATGCCAGCAACAATCACCAGCGAGCCAATAAGTTTGTTCTTATGTTTTACTTTGAGCTCATACCCTAACTATGTACCCGTAACAATGGAAGATTGGCGCTCAGCGATCGGGTACGGGATTAACTCATCCTGTCGAAAGCCCCTCCAGCAGCCGCACAGTGGTTAGTGATATAAGCGGAATGACATTACCAAAAAATGCCAGGTCAGCGTTCCTTGAAACAGTGTCATTTTCTCTTTCACCCCACCCCCGACTACTACCATCACTACCGACAGTTCGACTGTCGATTCCGTCGATGTCAACCGTGTGCCCCCACAGTAAAGTGGGACGTAGGGACGCTGACTTGCATATGAATTAGTTTCTAGGATTAGTAGACTTGCGCAGCATCTACTCTCTCCTTCCTCACCCACCTGAGCCCGGTGTTGAGGAGACAGGACCAGTATAGGGTGCAGATGGCTAACGCGGCGTGAGTCTCCGCCTAGGCGTGTCACTACACCCCCTCGCCATGCGTGGCATTGGCCATAAGTGCACATCTCCAATAACGCCTGCCGTGCCCTGATCTAGCTCCCGTATTGAACCAGTGCATCTATTGCGTGGCCTGTTTGAAGGGTACGACAGTTCAACCGTCATAGTCCGGTGATGTCCACCGTATTCTCCACAGCAGGGTGGCGCATGGATGTTGACCGGCGCATAGATTAGTTTATAGTGATAGTAGACTTGCGCTGCAGCTACCACATTCTCTCTTCCCTTACTCGCTTTTGCCCGGTGTCAAGAAAACCGAGGCAGGTTTGGGCGCAGTTGGCTGGCGCGGCCGGAGACGCTCATGGCCCTGCCGCCACGCCTGAATCCGATCCCACGTAGTTGGAGAGCCATAAATGGCCAAGGTGGTTTGTGCGGCATGAGCCTGCACCTACGCGTGTTCCCACGCCCCCTCGAATAGTGCCTGTCGTGCCCTGATCTGGCTCCCGTGTTGGTCCAGCGCATCTACCACACGGCCCGTTTAAGGAGCGCTATAAGGACACACCACCCAATCTTTTTTAGCGAATTGTTCTGCCTAGTATCCCGGGAGCATTCCCAGAACAGTCGCTTCAATGGGATATGCCTAGGACCGCAGACCTGCACGCAGAACCTCTGCCCGTCATCACCTGACCAGCCGCGTACGCCCCCAGAGCTGATTAACATGAAGCACAGCGGGAACTGACCACACTTAAAGGTGAGCGGTCTCCATAAAACGTTAGATACCCCACAGACAAGTTACCTAATACGCACTGGTGTTCATATTCATTCGAAAACGCCCTCTCAATGGCGAGTGCCTTAATGCTGTTTCGAGTGAACACTTTAACCTCGGACAAGTAGACGGCCGGACGACGAACAGAAACGTTCGTGTTTTCATTTGATGCGGCCTCCTTTAAGAAAAAATATCCAACAAACGCGAGACGTGGAGACCATCTGTCGATCACTCCATATAGACCATAAGCTACATATTGATTGATAGGCGCTCACCGATCGGTTACGGACCTCATTCGATGCGTTCTGTCTTGGGGCTCATTCTTGAGCCCCATGAACAGCTGCACAGGTACATCCCATGGGCCGTCGTTGGTGAAAAAAAGCCTTTAACGTTACTCTGCGTTGGTTGACCGCCGGTAAGGTAAAAGACTTCAACCTCGCTTTGATATAGTTAGCTGTAGAGTAGGCTTTCTGAAAACTAGGTCTATATGCCTATGCCTGGATCTCATGCGTCCTCGTTACATGCAGTTCAACGTCTTTTATTTCTTTCGCCTTTGCTCCCCCAATACCTTACCAAAATCCCTCATCCTCCGCCTGTGAGGCCAGTTTTGGTTACCGCATACAAATCCCTTCATCTATCGCCTCTGAGCATACTAACAAGTGTCAAGCGGAAATTTTTATGAACGCCTAGATGGTTTTTGCAGTTCGAAAAACTGACTACTTTTCTTCCTTGAGTGGCTAGTTTATCCCCACAGGCCTTACAGTCGGTGAAACCTGATGGGCACATGAAATAGATCCAAACCAGCGGCGAAAATGCAAGCAAAAGTGCGAGCACATGGTCTGCCAACACAGGCGAGACAGACAATAGTTACTCGAGAGGAGAGAATGAACTGGATACAGACCTGGACTGGGTTCGCTGTCCTCTATCGATCACTGCGGCGTTCTACGTTAGAGCAAGGGAAACTTCCGCCCACGCAATCCAACAGTCCGCTGTTATACGTGTATTCAAAGAAGACAAGGTATTGATACTATGCTGGAAAAAAGCCACGAAGGCGTCCAGGTGGGTTGCGAAACCGTATGCGCGTGTGAGCTGCTGAGGGAAGTGGTGGTGGTGGTGGTACCTGGAAGTGGGCGCAGCGAAACATGACGACCTAGGATAGTTCGAACGTCGAGTTCGAGGATTTTTCACCGCGTAATCTACTGCATGGGGGTGCAGGGACGGTGTCTTGCGCGTGAATTCGATTATAGTGAGGATAGCCGTACCCTGCATCTGCCGCCCTCTCACCTCTCCCCACCTGGGTCTGGTGGCATGACCAAAACCGGAAACAAGAGAGGGTGCAAGTGGCTGGCACGGCCGGAGTCGTGCCGCAACACCTGGCTCGGATCCCACGAAGTGGGAGTGCCATGAAGACCACATTAAGAGAGATCCATTGCAGCCTCACTCTCAGTCTGCCAGTCGGCCACTCCACACAAAACACACACATTGGGCTGACCGCGCGATCCGAGTTATCCCGTCAGCTGCCAACCTTCCAACCTAATTGTACTAAACTACGGCGATTAGGCTGGCGGTTGCGACTTTGCAGAATGCATATTGACCCCTCCCCTCCCATAGTTCTGGGCATTGATGGATGTTTGAAGGTTGAGCAGACACCTTGGACCATGAGCACTTTCATAGCTCGACCTCGCATGCTTATGACACATGCCAACAACGAGACCGTCTGGCTGGTACCGGCATGGACGAGAACCAAGGTCGATGAGCGAGAACCGTTGCAAGGCCTTTGTGCCTCCGTTCTGTACTAGGAGGCTTGGGGTGTGCATAGAAAAAATAACGGTTCGTGAAAAGTCATGTACTGGCCGTATTGATTCGGAAACTAATCTCAGGGGAAGAGTGCTATGGATAGCACTGCAAGGTGTCACGCCGTCCGCGAATTTTGTTGTTTCGAAGCCCAAATGTCTTATATATTTGTTTAAATGCACCAAAGTGAAGAAGGTCCCACTAATGGACTCTGGACGTGTCCCACTCTCAACCTCTGCCGCGTTATATTTCTTCGGAGGTAGTGTTCGAGTCATTTGGGATTCGTCGTTACTCTTTATTAGCGAGTTCCGCTCCAATTCCTCTCGAGTTTTGACTGTCATGCCGCTGGGTTTGTTTGTTTGAAAAAATCACCTTTCTTATTAGTGCAGTATTTTATCCACTTTTTGTCCTTTCCGTTATATTTTGCTAGTTCTTCGCATAAATTTCCTGGTCTGCCTTAGTAGTCGATTGGGAACGATTTCAAGTGAGCTGCCTGCTCGAACAGTGTTTAATATTCATTGTTGTTGCCGCTGGAGTTAACATCCAAGTCGAGGTCCGGTAAATCTGATCTCGGATTGAGAAGAATGTTCGAGTCCCAGGTGTATGCATAAACAGAAAAATAAAAACGGCTGTTCGATCATCGGAAGTATGTTTGTTTGTCTACACGTTTCGAATACTTTTTGGAGTTTATCGTCAAAGATAAAAGCGTCAACAGAACTAGCAACAATTATATGGGGTGGGAGCCAATCAAAAATCAGTAACGCCTGTCTGGTGGTGATTGCGCAGGGCTCTGCATGCCAGTACCAGATCGATACATCGATTAAGTGAGTTCTCACCTGAGTCCCAGACTTCAATCAATTCCAGCCTTGTCTTGCTTCTGGTGTAGGCGATTAGCCCTGTGGCTGCAATGTTAAACTCGTGATTCATTTCGTAGGTGTGGGCCGCTACGTGAGATAATCCGTCACACCGTCGCACAGCCAGCTCGTATACGTGTATGCGCAATTCGAGCGTGCGTTCATTCTGACCTGTGTAAGTACAAGCTTAGTATAGGCAGGAGATACGATACACTACTTTCGAATGCTCACTGGTATTTTAGCGGCCCTTCTGCGCAGGGTAGCGTTGGGCTGGTGACCGATTCCGACACCTAGTCCAGAAGCAATGCACTCGGTCGCCTCTGACAAGTCCTTGATGTATGGCAGCGCATACCATACCATAAGGACTTGTTCTGTTTGGGTCCTCCGAGGACGAACACGTAGGCATCGGCTTATGAACACCTTCAGCATATCATTCCGCATAAGTTGATCGTGGAGATATCGGGCCACACCTGCTGTTTCTTCCGGGTTCCTGCAATGAATCTGGATGCGTTTGTAGAGGGTTCCCATTCGACGGAAGCCGCCACGCCAGATTCGAAGCCATTCTTGTTCTGAAGTGTATATAACTGAGAATGAGCCTTAATATCACATAAATACCAAACGTTCCCTTCGATGGCGTAGTAGCATGGAGGAGAGGTCTTTAAAATGTCCGGCGTTTTTTAGAATTAAATTCAAACACTGATTTACTTGCCCTCCACGTGTACTGGTCGGAAACGTAACGTGCATGAGGAACGAATTGACTGTTTTACGCAGAAAACGTCAGTGGATACCAGGAACTTGATTTATCCTTGGTGGTCGACAGCTAGTGAGTACATCGAGACAGTGATCCGGTGACCTTGATGGTCAACCGAATAGCTATCATACTGCAAGTAAGCTTGACACTTTCTTGTGACCGTCGGAAATTGTTTCATGCATATGGTTATCCCGTCACCTTGACAGTCTTCGCTGTACCTTCCACATAGTTGGCATCCAGACAATGCTATCCGTATTTATATTTTGAGGTAGCCATGTTTATAGTCATTGACATGACGTTCCGAGCTACTGGCCTCCATGAGCACTTTTAAAAATAGGCAAGCGTAGAACTTCGGTTAGATGTTGCTGTTGTTCCGTAGTTTAGAATTCCTCTATGCGGTAGGATTACCTATTTCTGCACTTCCTGTTCGAGGTGTTGATCGAGACCTGGTTCGCTGAAGAAGGCATTCTTGAACACCTGCTGGTCCACTTGCCCCAGTCTTGACCGGTCAGAGGTCTCGCCATCCCACTGTGGGCCTATTTCGTACGCGCCTGGAGCCCCAGCGGCACACGACCACCCTGCTCACAGTCACATCTCGATCGGAGGCCGCAACCCCCTCTCTTCTCCAAATTCGTCTGGCCGTTGAGACACGAACCTCACTAGCCCTTAACCCCCCCGGCTTTTCAAACATTATTGGTCCTCTGTCGGTTTTATTTTTCTCCGGAGAGAGAGAGGGCACGGCGACCCCCGGTGTCCGGGCGAACGACATTGATGTCATCATCATCATACGCCCCCCCCTCCCGTTGACCCTTGCGAGCGGTCTCTCCAGCGCACACGCAACCAGCAACTCTTACAGACCTGAACGCCCACAGAGCCGATGATTTGATTCTCGCGCGCAGTGACATGTGACTATGGCGGTTTAATTAACCGACCGTCCTAGATGGTGGACTAAGGCAGGTGGTAAACAGTACTTGACTCAAACCGGACGACCCCCGTCATTGAAAGCAAGAGCGCTGGTGGTTCCATGCATACCGGTAGGCCCACGAAATGTTTGAGAGTTTGTATTTGACCACGTGGACTGAGTCATTCTTCATCAAGTTCTTTTTAACCAAGGCGAATCTTTTGGAGACCGCTGGAAAGTCTTTTCTTCCATGACGCAGGAAGCAATTACAACTGTATGAGACGACTTAACGGACTTTGATGAGAGAATGACTTTCAGGGCACGGCAAGTGTCATTGGGGATGCGCATGCATAATAAATGCAGCGTATGGGGGAGGTCACGCCTAGGTGCAGATTCCCACCGCGCCAACCCCCGCGCACTCTTGCCACCGGGTTCAGGTGGGTGAGGGAGGAGGAGGTGCGATAGATGCTTCGCAAGTCTACCATCGGTAGCAAATGAACTCACGTGCAAGTCGTACTCCCCGCACCCACGTCACCGCGGGGCACAGGGAAGGCAATGTGAGAAATGACTATCAAACTGTCGTTCTAGGACTAGAGAATACCTACGGGTTTTGCGTTCCGTCACCCGACGATTAACCTACCTTAATTTTTTTAAACAGTTAATCTCCACTTTGACGAAAGCACACTACTAGCTACTCTGACAATCTTTGTCGCTTACAGTGCTTTGTGTAGAAAGGGTCTGTGTGACATATTTCTGGCAGCCTGTCGACGGCTTTTGGAATTTAGTTTTGAAATTCACAAAGATCTCGGTAAGGATGCCTTGTATGGCTGCCTAAACAGTACACGAGAATAGGAACCGTCCACCATACATGTAACTTTGCGCCAAACATGGGAGAATTCATATTTAGGGTTAAGGTGAGGTTTAGGGTTAAGTTTAAGTTTCAGGTTAATGTCAGAGTTGAGGCTACGCTCATGATTACGCCAGATGTTGAGGTTCTTACCGTTTTAACTGTAGGGCTTAGGTTTAGAGTAGGGCTATGGCGAATATGAAGAATACAGTTTAGTATTATGTTAGGGTAAGGGTTAGTGGGTCGAGAAGCCACAAGATAGAGAATAAATGTTGATACCAGTTAGCCAAATTAAAAATCCATCCTTTTGGTACTTTTGGTGAACAGTAATCGCGTTTACCATTAGGAATTTCAAAGGAGAGTACCGTCCTTTGAAAGGTGTGCTGAAAAGGTAAATATTTATCCGCACGAAATTTTTCGCATATCCCTGTGGCTTCACCACCACTTCGCATGCGCACTATACGAGAGAATGTTTTGTTTTCCCGGATCCCGGCACTCATAAATCATCAGAGCAAATTGTTTGCCTTGAGACCAGCTGAAACTGGCTCCAAGTTAGAACTTTTTATGACCCAAATACTGTTTTCTTTCAAGCAGGGCAAGTTTAAGAAGACGCAAGTTCCCTCAAACGTTTCAAAATATATGACTGTAGTAGAGAGTTTGAGCCTCAGGTGCCGCAGTGACTGGGGTTGGGTATGGATGACTGATGACGGCTTAATGGCCAGAAATGGCCATTCCAGTCTCCCTGGTCTTTGTCGGTAATATCATTCTGCCTATATCATTAGCTGCTTTGTGGCTGCTGGCGGGGCTCTAGAGTTAGCCCCAAGGCCAGCGGGACGAGTGAGTCCTGTAACCGATCGGTGACACAACGTTCGTTTATCGCCAGTGGCTAGCTGGCGGGCGGACGTAATGGGATCAAGTGTGATCCTAACCACATTAGTGAGTGTCATACGATTGTTTGACATATATATATATATTTCGAATGTTCGAGAATATGCGAGGCCCAGGTCTTCGGAAGTCAAAAGCAATAACACAGACTGACTTTCAAAAGATGAAACCAAAGGACACAGCGCTCGCGAGATTCTATGGCCTCCCCAAGGTCCACAAACCAGGAACCCCCCTACGGCCGATCGTCTCTCTAAGAGGCACCCCAACGTTTGGTCTAGCCAAGTGGTTGTTTCAACGTCTCAAGTTTCTAACCCAGGGTTCCACGACAACCGTCCATTCAGCTGAACAATTTATACGAAAGTTACAGGGTATTCGACTTACGGACGAAGAAGTGATGGTATCTTTTAGATGTGACGTCACTTTTTCACCTCCATCCCACAACATCTCGCAGTCGAAACCATACAAACCCTGCTAGAAGAGCACTATAACGAGGCGGATACAAAAACTCAAAATGAGGCACCTTTGTCGACCTCCTGAAACACTGTCTGAACACATTCTTTACCTTTAATGGAACCGTGTACGAACAGGTCAAAAGGTACGCCGATGGGGTCGCCGTTGTCCGGCCTGATTGCTGAAGTAGTATTGCAGAGACTGGAGGCACTGGCGTTCGACCACTATCGACCACGATTGTGGGTGCGGTATGTTGCTGACACATTTGTCATCATCAGTCGCGAAAAAAATTGGGGATTTCACAAAGAATCTGAACTCGATCTTCCCCGACATCCAGTTCACGATGGAGGAAGAAAAAGACTGTCAGTTGCCGTTTCTCGACGTGCTGGTATACAGAAAGGGCGATGGAGAACTCAAAAACGACGGTTTACAGGAAGGCGACGAATACCTCTCGAATTCTGAGTTATTTTAGCAACCACCCTCTCGCACAAACGCAGCTGTGTGAGAACACTGTACCGTCGAGCGGAAACCCATTGCACCGAACCAGCCGACAAGAAGGCCGAGGTACAGTTTCTGCGGAAACTCTTCACGGTCAACGGATATCCTGGGAGTTTTGTTGAGAAATGCAGGCGAGAGGCCAAGAGAATAAACTGAAGGGCAGCCAAAACCGAAGTACTGGCGTGCAATACCTTACATAACTGGTGTATCCGAAGAATTTGCTAGACTAGTGAGCGAATTTGGGATTGGCGTGGCTCACAGACCGGAAGCGACAATCCGCCGGCAACTCATGCAACCTAAAGACCCAATCCCGCTCAACCAAAAATCTGGCGTCATTTACCGGATAGACTGCCGTTGTGGTCGAGCAAATTATGTTGGCGAAACCGGTAAACGGGTTTGCACGAGAATGCACGAGCACGAGCTCGCTGTGAGAAGGAAGGATAAACTCTCCTTGGTAGCCGCTCACGCATCCTCGCCAGAGCACGACTTTGACTTTGGCAGCGTGAGAATATTGGGCCAGTCAGACGACCGAATTTCACGCCTGCTGCAGGAATCGTGGCACTCGACCGCGGAATCGATCAATAGACATATCGATCTGCCAGCTGCATATCAGGCCCTGCGCGAACAAATCAATGGCGCTGATGAAGGTCATACTCGGCAGAGGTGAGTTAAATAAGCACTGAGCTGTACAGTCTTTTATTCCTTGACGATGGGCTCGCGTGAGAGTTCAAAACGTCGGATGAATAAAATTCTGGTCCCAGATAACGCCTTCCCGTCTTCTTCAATATATATATATATATATATATATATATATATATATATATATATATATATATATATATATATATATAGTCTGAGTTCCAGGGCACAACGGAACATAAATGTTCCTTTAGCAGATCGGTGAGCCACACACTATCATCATATTCCCGATCGCAACCGACAAAGCAACGAGCCCGTGGCTCAATGGTAGAGCGTTCGACTCAAATACCAAAGGTCGCGGGTTCGAATCCCAGGTGTTCCACACTTGGGATTGGGTATGACTGGCTGATGACGGCTAATAAGCCAGAAATGGCCATTCCGGTCTCCCTTGTCTTTGTCGGTTCCACATTATTAATATATATATATATATATATGCAGAATAACTTGACCGACAAAGACAAGGGAGACTGGAATGGCCATTTCTGGCCATTTCAGTTAAACCTAGTAGATAACAAGGTGGGTTGTAAGATTCGAAAATTCGACAATTCCATAGATTTAAGTGTTCCTTACTTCATAGTAAAAACAGTCTGTGGTACTTGCCGTTCGTTTCGCGACGCTTCAGTGCATCCTCTTATCAGATAGGGCCTCTGACTCTGCTCTCTGGGGGAAAATAAGCTAAGGAAAGTTTAGCAAATCAGATATAACTGCACTTTGAGAAATTCATTCGACTCACTTGGGAAAACTCGGTGGCCTTGGTGGGATTCTAACCCACGCCAGCAAGGGGAAGGCTTTAGTACAGTCAACGCTCTGGCCAACTGCGTTACGAGGCCCCACCGGGAGCCGTGAGTTGTATCTCACTTGCGTCAACTGAGCCTTTCCGACCAACTATGTTCAGCGTAGTTTAGAGAAAGGTCGGCCGTCGTTTGCAAATTTGTCACAGGAACGGTTTAGGATGATGGAAATCGCTTTATGAACGCTCACCTATCGGTTACGGGAATCACTCGTCGCGTTCTGCCTTGGGTCTCACCTCAAGCCCCACCAGCAGCTAATAGCATAGGTAGAAGAACATAAACGAAGAAGACAAGGAAGACAAGAAGGGGCATTTCTGACTCTTTAGCCGTCATTAGCCAGTCCTACCCAACCCCAGGTTGTTCACCACCCAAGGATCGAACCCACCACCCGCGCTCTAAATATTGAGCCACGAGGCTCGTTGTCTTGATCGGCAATATTGAATGCATTCTTTGATGAACGCCCAGCGATCGCTAACGGAACTCACTCATCCCGTCCCGCCTTGGGGCTTGCACTCGAACCCCTCCAGCAGCCGCATAGCTGCTATTGTTATAGGCAGACGAACATTGCCGACAAAGACAAGGGCGACCGGAATGGCCATTTCTGGCTGATAAGCCGGGACGAGTGAGTTCCTTAACGATTGGTGAGTGTTAATCTACAAACGTGAATATTCACTCTCCAAACCGGCAAGAAGAGCTCTTGGCACAGTGGGTCAGAGCATTGAACTTCTACTCAACAGGTCGCGGGTTTGAGCCACGGGTGGTGCACCGCCTGGGGTTGAGTAAGGCTAGCTGATGACTATTAATAAGCCAGAAATGGCCAATATAGTCTGCCTTGTCTTCTTCGGTTATGTTCTTCCGCCTATACTACTAGCTGGAGGCAGGGCTTGAGAGTGAGTCCCAAGGCAGAACGCGACGAGTGATTCCCATAACCGATCGGTGAGTGCCCATCTACCGGAGTCAATAAGACCTGAGGCACGATCGTGTGCAGGTGACTGGCACTGCGTGAGCCTTCGCCTAGATGTGCTATCACACATACCCCCTTATGGGGCCCTTGCTATAGATGCGCATTCTCAATAGCGCATCCGTTTTGGTCCAGCGCCTCGATCGCCTGATCCATCTTAGTTAAGTTACTGATGCATATTCCGGCCTTCCCCTTTTTACAAGCAAGGTGCTGAGATCGGAGGTGAAAATAACTGCGTTGGGGCTCATTGGCATGGGTTCTATCATAGCACAATTTTGATTTATGTGGTACAGTGCAGATCCTGATGCCAATTTTGTGGACCGTTACAGCCCCATTCAACGTTCAAATTGCCATTGAATGTTACCGGCATACGTCACAGACTCCACATCTGTATCCGTCAACTAAAAGTTAAACAGGCAGTTTGGTGACTTGCTTGTGAGCGATTTTTGAATGTCCGGGGTGATCAGGGAGTTGACCCTGTGCTCATCTGTGGCACCAAGCAGCCATACTGCTTGCATCATTCATAACCTGGTTAACACTTTGTTAATATATGGGCATAAAAACTTACCGGGTAGCACAGGTGACCTTGCGCTAAATTCCAGGAAAGCTATCTTCTCCCGTGGCCTAAGCCGATAACCCCAAGTTCAAACTACTGTAAGTGTTATGGGGTAGGGTGGTAAGCAGATAGGCGCGTCATGTGCTCTAATTCAGTGCTAAAAAGACGGTACATATCCTGTGACCGTCGGTGTTGAAAATTTACCCTTCATGTCGGTTTTGAGCACATTTTAATCCTAACTTGCCCGGTTTTGCCGTCTGTGCTGTCGAAATTCCGGTCGTTTTGAAAATCTTTAGGTCTCCAGAGTTAGTCTGAAAAGTACTTGGGTATATAGTTAGCTTCAAACCAAAAACATCCACCCTCAGTCTGATGACCAAACCAAAATTGAAGCTGTTTTTATAAACTGCTTTTGATTTTCGAACTTTTCAAATTTTCTCTGGGTTGCAATTTCTGTCTCATATGCTTTTATGTTTTATGCTTTTGTTTTATGTTTTCAAGTGCATGTCAAGACGTAGTCAGAAGCGGTGAAACTCCCGAATACAATTTGGTGACAGCTGCCTTTGCGTAGCATGGTTAAATGTGGTTTTGGGTTGTTCTACCACGCATTCGCATTGAAGTAGGGCAACAGTTGCTTTTACGACCCTTAGACTTATATTTTATTTTAGTTGACCTGCTTGTCTAACGCTGATCCACCCCAAGTTGAACTGTTCGGTGACGAGGAGCAATCACTGCCCTGGTTTTGCCACCTGCGGGCGGCACGACATCTTTGTGAGCAAAATACAGAGCTTCAAATCGTCACGCCGGCAACAATGACGGCAGCATCAGATGTGACTGGAGCGAATTCAGTTCAGCCGGCCCGCATGTGTACTTTCTGCAAGCGAAGTCCTCTCTCGCTCTGGGGGCCAATCCAAGTACGTCTCTCAAAGCCGGTCGAAGCAGGCATGGAACTGCTTGCCTGGCCAAGCCCAACTTTCTCCCTCATCTGCGAAATTCCTGTACTCCAACCAGAGAACATTGCTGGTAATCAGAATAACTTAGCTTATCGTGTAATTGGGAAATTTGAAGCTGTCTGATGCCAAAGGTATGGTGGAAGCTGAGGAGAGGTCTATCCTGGCGAGGTGCAACAGTTATTTCGATTTTTCACAGTTTCCGTTTGTAAAATTTCTAGGTTTCCTGTAGACAAGACACAAAAAATGTATAATAATAGTGATATATGCACGCATCGCATCAGTTCGATCTTTGCGAACGGTGATGTCCACCGTGTGCGCTGCAGTGTTGCAGGCGTGGGACGATGATTTAGAAGGGAATTTGTTTATTGTGATAGTAGACTTGCGCAGCATCTGCCGCACTCGCCTTACTCCCTCATCTACTTGGGCCCGGTGGCTAGATAGTCAGAATAACCTGAGGTGGGATCGGACCTAGTGACTGACGGGTTTAAAGAACCAGACTACGTATGCAACCCACGCCTGGTCCGGGCACAGTGGAACAGGATTTCAAAAAAATGACGAAGAGTGCGGAGGCGGCTCGGATCCCAACTGAGTGGGAATTCTGTAGAGGCGACCTTAAGAAAGGGCTATCACAGCTTGACTCTCCGTCCCGAAAGGAGGGCCGAGTTATCTCGCCAGTTGTCAGCCGTCCAAGCCATTGACTTTTAGCGCAGCTTTATAGTTCAAAAGCGCATCCGATTGGTTATAGCGAGGAATATGCGATTTGCCATGGGGTCGCAATCTCCAGCGTTGACCTCACTCCAATCTCCCATGCATCGATCTACACTCTCTATATATCTCGCTCTCTCTTCAATTGCTCATTCACCTGTTTGTTGTGTGAGCCGGTCAACCATCTGGCGCTTGGATTGGGCGCAGGGGGCTGACGCGGTGTGAGCCTACGCGTAGTCCTTCCACCACACTCCCCTCCCCCAGATGTGACACCTTTTTATGGGATATGCGACCTTGACACAGACCGGTTAACGCATGTCGTATACTACTGTGTCCCGCGTGCTGGGCTAACCCATGCCGCGCGTGGTCCGTTAAAGCGAATATGAGACTACTGATTGGACAGTTGCGGACTATTCTACGGCACAGATGCCACGCTAATAAGTATGACACGTGTTTTCTCACCAGTTTCTGCGATGTGAATGGGAAAGTTTTACTAGGTTTTCTTCCTCCACGATATCTAGGACCATCACATTATGTATGTACCCACTGCGGAGACGTCTTCGAATATCCAAATGAGCTGAAAACGCACCTCAAGCTATCCAGGTGCTCTCATCTGGCCTTACCTCCAACCGTCTATCACCCCCTCCGATCTCCATCTGCTGCTGCATCCTCACCCACGACGGCAGCTACAGATTCCTACTCAATGGCGCGAACATCTGGCAGCCCAGTAAAACACTGGTGTTCATACTGCGGCAAACGGTACGTCCGCAAGTACAGCCTCATGATTCACATGCGCACTCACACGGGTCACAAGCCGCTGCAGTGTCGCGTGTGTTTTCGGCGTTTTGGCGACCCGAGCAATTTAAATAAACACCTTCGTATCCATGCTGATGTGATGTTCGGGGTGAGAGATTTGCGTCTAAGAAGTCCCTACGCGTGTAAGTTGTGCGACAAGAGCCTGGTACGCAGGCGTGATCTTGAAAGACATATGCGCAAGAAGCATTGAGCCCCCCTACCCCTGATTCCATCCTTCTTTCGAACACGCTTCCTTTTACCGACTTTATTTACTTTTTTGTATCCTTCTGATATCTGCGTATTATTCTTAGGCTTTTGGTCAATATAAATTGGAGAACGCAAAAAGAAATTGGTTATATTTGGCTTTTTACAGAAGTCTGGGATCGTTCGAGGATAATGAAGTACACTTGGTGAGCAGTGGGCCACTTGAAAATGGGCCATTCTGCTTGGTCAGCGGCGCGAAATCTGACCAGTAGAAATACACATGCCTTAAACCTTGTCCGACTTTGGATGACCATTTAACCCTGATAAACGCAGCCCAAAGTTTCGGGAAAACCTGAACAGTTGTACAAACTACGCCACTGACAGTTCGATCGTCGTATCCGACCAGATCCACTGTGAGTGCCCTAGAGCAAGGTGGCGCACGGACGGTGCATTGCGTGTGAATTAGATTATATTGAGAGAAGACTTGCGCGGTATCTACCGTTCACTCTACCCCTCCCCCAGCTGGGTCTGGTGTCGTGACCAAGTCAAGAACTTAGATGGCGCGGCTGGAGCCGCCTCTACGCATACCGCCATGTCTGGGTCCTACGGAGTGGGAGTGCCATAAAGACAACATTAAGAAGGAACCATTGCAGCACCACTCCCAGGCTGCCAATCGGCCATTCACCTAAAACAGATACTGAGCTGACTGCGCAGTCAGAGCTATCCGTCAGTTTGCAACCTTCCAGGCCACGACTTTTAGCGCACCGTGATAGCTTCTCTATTCCCATTCCCAGGCCGCAATATGCCACAGGGTATTTTACCCTGCGGGTATTCCCAACGCGAGCCTGCGACAGATACTTAGCGGAATTCATGTTTTCTAGTGACTCGATCGTTTTATCAGTTCAGACTAACACTAACAGAGCACTTGTCATCGTTCATCGAAGCAGCTCCGTCGTATTCGCGCCGAATGCTCTGTCTCCTAACTGTCATGGCCGCACCTGTCAGTGTGCGCGTTAAACTATAGTCACTTCTTATTGGTTTGCAAGCCAAGCCAATTTTAGTCTGAGCAAATGCCTTGCTGGAATCAAGCGCATTTATTGCGTAGGGGAGTGGGAGTGGCAGGGATGGTTCGCCTGAGCAGTGGGATCTTAATTCGCCGAAGTGCGCTGCTATGACTCTGCTAGCTGGACTGAAAGTCGGTCTGAACGGACATGGAAGGTCATATCTAAAGACCGAGATCAAAAAAAAGTTCAAAGAATAAAGATCTCAACGAGGAAAACGGCAGCAAGGACAATCTTTCAGTTGCAGACCTCAAGTGTTGCGCAGGCTGAGGGTTGCCCACTGCGGCGTCTCCATAAGTATCTGTGCAATGATTTGTCCATTGAGTTTTCTAATATGGCCTTACACTGAAATCCTCGAAGGCGACCTATTCGTTTATTTATTTGTCAGCAGTATTGTCCGTACTCGCATGTTTTTACCTAAACTAAGTTCTTTTGGTAAGAGTGCAAAGGAACTCTACGACATATAAATTTCAAGACTTGGTAAATTTTAAACATAATAGCTCCTCAAAATATGCAGCTTACGTCAATATTGATGGTGGCCAAGCGCTCAATTTCAAACATTAATCTTTTATCAAGTGCTTTACTTTACTTCTATCAACGCGTATCAAAATGTCAGGGCTTCTGGACGGTTTCCGCAACAAGGATCCATTTCCCCCGGTAGTTTGAGTCTGGACACAGAGAACGCATGGAAACTCCGAAGGGGTCCCGTAACCAAACTAATGCAACAAGCCGTGAAGCAGCCGCGCCCATGTGCATGGATCGGTGCCAGTCGGTGTTGTCACTCAGGCTTTGAACACCACGATTGGTTACGGTCCTAGGGCGAGAAAAGAAGCAAGTAAAATTTTCGTCTGTCAAGGTAGTGGGCATACCTCAATCGTCAGGATTAGCCTGTCCGATTCCAGGATAGGGGTAATTTATATGCCCAATCGGCAGGACACGGGAATAGGAACGTCCCGTAATACTGCTGACTTTGCGCCACATTCCAGGGAAATCTGGCTTAGGGTTAAGTCAAGGTCAGGATTAAGGTAAGTAGGAGTAGGATTACGGTTAAGGTTTGGGTAAGGGTTAGAACACGGGATATATAACCTTCTTGGACTTTAGTGCAAGGTCATCTTATTACGGAGGTATTCCTCTATTTTAGTGTCCTGTCGGCGGGAGTCATATATGCTACCCCCTGACGAGTACATTTTGGGAAGTTGGTGTCAGGCTTCTCTGAATTATTCTTCATGCAATTCTATTTTATTCATCAGAATAGACGCACCCGAGGTCAAAGACGATGTCAGAAGGCAGGCGGAATCTATTCTTTGCGGTTCTAGACAGTAAGAGTACGAGAGCGTGATACCAAGCCGAGGTAGAAAGTGAAAGTGGACAAACTTTCGATGGGATAAGCCGATGATTCTCTTGAATAACACCAGTGCGTGGTGGCCCGTTTAAACGCGAACAAGGAACAAGGAATAAGGAAATACGGAAATCGATGCGACAATGCTGAAAGAGATAAACTAATATCAAAAATGGTTTACTAACAAACTGTTAGTAGCAAATAAAATGAAAATAACATGGAAGTACTGAATATCACAGAAGGTGTGGGATATAAGTTCAAGGAAATCATTTTGTGAAAACCATGGTCGAAGTCCAGGCTAGTGATGCATACGGAAAGTATGCTATGCGTCTTTCACTCGAAAATACCAGGCATAATTAGGTAAGTTAAGTGTGATAGCAAGTGAAGGTGCAAGTTTCTACTGACCGGTTACGGCGTGGACGCTGTCATTGGAGGGCCGGGTTTGGGCGCTAGTGATGTCTTTAATCGGAGGTTGTGCTGCGGATCAGTAACTGTCAGATATTGTATCTTTAAAAATTTCACATAGCGTGGCTTTTCAATCAGAAGTGGAAAACTGATACATTACAACGTAATTGATTACGCACGGAACAGGTGCCTGTAGAGAATCGGGCCCAAAAGATTATGCTTCATCAGACATATGTCTTGTGCAAACTGAACATTAACAGTTTGCAATGGGAGTTCGATTAACAGTCGATGAAACATCAGGCGTGTATGATGGTGTCAAATAAAATGAAAAACGCGTACATCACTCTGATTCCAGGCAGAATATGAATAAAAGAAACATTGACAGGTTCCCCAAGAAGCACAGTTGGAAAAATTTGGCTTTGCAGCAGGACTTCGAAATTCGTTTATATAAAATAAAGAAGTCTGCTCCCTTCGTAGATGCATCTTTGCCCACTCAAAGAGTTTGAGTGGCTTCCAATCGGTAGCGACGTATTCAACCTGTACGGTAGGATTATATAGGACTGTGATCTACTAGGAATAACTAACAACAAAGGCATAATTGCACTTCTAAAATATGAAATTAACTAGTATGAGTTAAAAATGTTTTCAGGAGAGCTTTCAAAGAAAGATGCTCTATTTTGAAAATAGAATTCCAAAATTTTCAGCACAAGTTCTCCATTCACCGTGAATAAGATTGGGCACACAAACCAACTAACAACGGGAGATCACAAACGCATGGCCGGAGACTCCATCTATTGAAATCATGAACAATTGTCCTTTAATGAGTTAAACAATATAGATCAAATTAAACTTCCTTCCAAATTATGTCAGCATCGTGCGCTGATGCCCTAATTATTGTAGTTCGAATAAACAAAGAGGGCGATGTGCATGTAAGAAAATTTACATGTGAACGGAGAGCAGAAAAAATGGCCACTCAATTTCAAAAACCCGCTAAAACGACGAAGGAAATATACGAAACGCAATGCGCAGCTCGTCATAAGTGCAGCCTATTTTTAACGTGAAGTACGAATAAAAAACTTCTAGTGTCATCTGTAGAAGTGGCTTTGAGAGTAAGCAAGTATACATCGTTGTGGGACTCAACAGAAATTTCGATTCCACTTGAATCTTCCCCCGTTCACGTTGTTCCTGGTACTAGGGAAATTGTGTCAACGCCACTTCGTCCCCCTCCCAAGCAAACTACGCCTGCTCTAGCTGTAAAATTTAGAAAACCTAAGAAACCCCCAGTAAATCTGAGTCATTTCTAATCCAGTCGTCAAAATCAGTAATTTTATTACCGATGGGAAACATGCTAACGCTTTAGCATCTACAACAGATACGAACGCTCACTTAGCATTTTTCCTAACCCAAAACGTGTCCAAAATCCCCAAATAATTAAGTCTTCTAATTATGTTAAAGTTTTTCGAAATAATTTATTCCCTTTTGAAATGTACGTTTTCCGCCAATTTATGCTAACTTTCCTCAAAATCTCATTTCTATGTCACCCCCTATCTTTCCCACGCCACAATATAGCCTTCCCTTCCATGGTTTTCATTCAAATGTGCCGTTGTTCAATAATATCAGTTCTTTTAACAGTAGTATTTGGACAAATTGTAGACCAGAGCAAGTTTGTTTCCCATCTTTTTTCTTAGCTCCAGTTTTCTTCTCCACCACCAAATCTTCGTTTTTTTATAAATACTGATGAGTGTAACCGGCAGCTCAGGAATACGCTCAGTTTAGTTTCACTCAATGCGATATGAGTTGTAAATAAGATTACAGAGCTTAGAACAGTAACTTTTGAGCTTGATCCACATGTGCTGTGCATCACTGAATTCTGGGCTCACTCTCTTATTTCGGAATCCACACTCGCTTTAGATAATTTTTATTTGTACTGACAAGACCACGCTGAAAAACGTGGCGGTGGTTGCCTTCTTTATATTAAGTTATCCTTTGTACATTTCCCCCTTCAGCAGAGCATTTAATCCTTTTCTGGAAATGTATGCTTTGCTTCAGTCATCCTCCCGCACAATAAAAAAGAGCTAATTGGCTGTGTCTATAATCCTCCGTGTTATTTTGGCAATGAAAGCGAGCTCTGTGAACTATTTGAAAAAGTTTCAGACACTCAATTTGATGTCAAAATAATCGAAGCGATTTTAATCTGCCAGACATAGACTGGAAGGAAAATTCCTCTCCGCCAAAACTTCAGAAATTTGCCGATACTATTAACGTTTTCAAACATGTCCCAACTGGTTAGTTCAGTGACTAGAAATGACAGCATTTTAGATTTTATTTTTACAAATGACGTCCAACCTCTCTGTATGAATTTCCATCTTGATCCATTCACAAGTGATCACGCACTAATTTACTGTTGTTTTCCAGTCTCCTTTTCTACATAGCCTCAGGTAAAATGCAATAACCTCGACTTCGCTAACACAAACCAGAAATTAAAAAATAATTTAGTAAGTACTCTAGATTGGTATAGCATATTTTCAATTAACGATCCAATCTAGAAATGACAGCATTTTAGATTTTATTTTTACAAATGACGTCCACCCTCTCTGTATGAATTTCCATCTTGATCCATTCACAAGTGATCACGCACTAATTTACTGTTGTTTTCCAGTCTCCTTTTCTACATAGCCTCAGGTAAAATGCAATAACCTCGACTTCGCTAACACAAACCAGAAATTAAAAAATAATTTAGTAAGTACTCTAGATTGGTATAGCATATTTTCAATTAACGATCCAATCTTTTCCCACGAGCTATTACAGAGCATTACAGAAAATATCCAAGCTTTTACCCCGATTAATATTTTTAATTAAAATACAGCCTCTTCTACTGTTCCGACATTTTCTTCAAAACAGACTTGAAAAATTACGAAAGCAACTTTTTGATTCGTCTAAAAGCTCTTTGTCTGTTCACTTAAGGATAGCACAAATATTTGGATTAGCCTAGAAAATTAGGCTCACAAGAGATAGGCATAGGGTGTCTCGAGCATTTAGTGATGTCAATTCATCCAAATCCGTTGCTCAAGTCTTCCATGTTCGGTCGTCAGCTAAGCGTCTGAATGTCACTCCGCCTTTACTTGACTCGAACAAAAATTTCGTTACAGAGGATTTAGGCAAAGCAGAATTCTTGAATTCATTTTTGCCAACCACTTTACCATTTAAACTATCCACACTCCCTCAATCCGTCTGCTGTCAAATTCAAATGCACATCTAACAACCATTAAATTCTTGCCTTCAAATATTCAAAAAGAAAGAGCTCATCAAAAAAATTCGCATTCTGTTGGAAGTTATAACATTCCAAACACACTTATTAAACAGTTAAGAGATTTTGAACCTTTACTAAGCAAATTATTCTCAGTATTTCTCGAAAATTGTTTTTCCCCGATTATTGGAAAACTTCTATCATAATTCCAGTTGTTAAATCTGGATCCCGCTCTGACTTTCATAACTATTGTGGTGTTCATAAAACGCTCTTTCTTGCTAAACTCTTTCAATAACGAATTGCAAAACAAATTACGGACTTTTGCATAAGTAATAAAATTATCAAGTCCTCCAAAAATGACTTTTTACTCGACCGCTCTTGTGTAACATGTCATATGTCTTTTCTAAATCTACTAACCTCTCTTCGTAATGATCATCTATATATAGTAGTTATCTACTTCGATCTTAATAATACATTCGAAAAAGTGCCTCATATACGACTTCTAGTTTAACTAGAGGCTATAGGACTTTAGAGACCCCTAACTGACTTTATTCGATCATAACTACCTGATCGAAAATAAAAAAATTAGTGGGGTCCTCATACTCGAGTGCTTCCCTGGTTGTGAGTGGTGTCCTTCAAGGTACCGTATTAGGTCCTTTGTTGTTCTTACTTTACATAAATGGTATTTCATCGATAGTTAAACATTCGCATTCTTATATTTATGCTGATGACCTCAAATGCGTGTATTCCTTCTCTAAGTCTACAACCTAACGATGCCTAGAAAAAATTTATTCGGACTTAGACGCTCTTTCGGCGTGGAGCTCCACATTGCTAATGGAGTTCTCACCTTCTAGGTGTCGCTACATGCGTTTTGGCCCTGTAAGGCTGCTGCAACCTGTAATTTTTAAAGGTTGCCCTATGACTGGATGTTCCTCCATCAAGGACTTGGGCTAATAATTAGATCTTTTGCCTCAAGTCGATAGAATTATGACCAAACCCGCTCATATTTGCGGCTTTATTTCTTATAATTCCTACCTTTCTGAAATTAATCAAGACTTTATCGTATGTCTGTGCTTCCTAGTCTTGACTTTTGCGGTCCTTGCTTCAGTTAAATTAACGAATCTAGTCGTTATAAAATGGAACATATGCAAAGACATTACATAAAAAACTCCTGTTTCCAACTCTTTCAAATACTTCCTACTCAACTAGGCACCGGATGAAGAAGCTAAAATTTATTTGGGTCAGGAGACTGGAAACAGACTTTTGTCTCCTTTTTTGACTTCATAATAGCTCGACTCTCCCCAAGCTTTCTGGCATAGCCCCAGTTAGTTTTCCTTATAACCTAAGAACTTCAGCACTAATTATACCTCCTGCATCCTCCACGTGTAAACGCTCTCTATTCCTTGCTTCTATGTTTAGCTTTCTTTGAAATAGCTTTCCAATTGTGCTTAGGTCGTTATCTAGCCTATCTGCATTCAAGCGAAGACTGCAATTTATCTTAACCATGATTCGGTGAACCTTTTATTTTCCTCATCTTTTCCGAGCAGCTTTATTCATGACTCGGAGAAAGGACCATCGGGAATTTAAGGAACCATGATGTCTCCTTATACCACCAGTCATTCAATCGATGGAAGTCAGTTGATCGTACACAGTCGAAAATGCTCCCGTTTCTTTGGATACTTAACATCATCAGAATTCAACTCTGGATCCTGAGATGTTGAGGCCTCACGTCCATTGACTCCTTTTCGTGAGACTTTGTTTCATGTGCCTTAGTTATCAAGAACAAAACATATTGACTTTTCCTTATCTCATTCTGAAATGTTTCTTTAGCATAAGCCTAATCTACCACCTAACCTTATTTTCCTAAACAGTTTTTTTCCTTTTCCCTTTTTTTTCGAAAATGAAGGCTTTTTGAACTCTGCCTCAATTTTTAAGGTAGAAGTTTTATTTTCACTGCCTATTTTTCTAGTTCACAATTAATTTGAAAACCTCGCTAACTATTGCCCGATAGTTAAATGATTTCGGTTCAAGTTAAATACCAGCGTTCATTGGTAGGTAATCAGGGTATATATCTTCCTCGTTCAATAACTTTGGTGAGCGCCAAAGATAGTTCGGAAGAGCTGACTAAAAATGGCGCGGCAACTATATTAATGAGTGCTTTAGCTGGATTATCAGTAACGAAAAAGTAGCAGAAGAGGATTGGTTATTGTGAACATGGTAAGATCAATTAAAGGTGATGAAACCACCGGGTTGGTTATTCTGATTCCAGAGCGGGAGTGGAGATCTTGACCAGGTAGTTTCAAACCACTGATTTTATGTTAACAGCCACAAGTGAGCGATAGGCTTTACGAACCTGTCAAAAAGTCCAAAGAAAAGTGACCAAATTGATTCAACTAATCGCTGAGCACAACTGGAAAAAAATACGACAATATTACGTGTTAATTAATTCAGTAAAATAGGTGTTGTAAATGACAATAGACGATATGACAGGGCATATTTTCAGAGAACCCAAGTACTAGGCCGGTATAACTAGGTGTATACAGCCAGCTAAGCCACCAACTACATTGAGTATGGGGTTTTAGTTGAAAAGATCAATGTTCGAGGTATAAGCGCGTCGTTT
>WEDG01009568.1:0-122797 GCA_017591395.1 Schistocephalus solidus | reverse complement strand
GTAGTACTACAAGTAGTATGAATCGTATATGGCACACATATTATACCGTACTTCCGACATAGGTACTAGCTAAAAGCCCAGACACGTGTTTCGCCGATGTTTCTTCTGCTGCGTGACGCAGCAACGAGGGGTTCGGCTCCTCAGTAGGTCCCCAGCGTTCTCTATGCGGTTTCTGGTATATGGACTCCAGAGAATAATCAAGGAAATAATTTCTGAAATTATTAAGTGCAGGACATGGAGTCAGATGATTCGGACATGACTTTTTTTAGGATCAGACCCGAAATTTCAATGAACATTTGGGTCGAAGACAATCAACCACTGTGGAATAACCACGTAATGCCCATTCTACAAACAAGTAGTACTACAAGTAGTATGAATCGTATATGGCACACATATTATACCGTACTTCCGACATAGGTACTAGCTAAAAGCCCAGACACGTGTTTCGCCGATGTTTCTTCTGCTGCGTGACGCAGCAACGAGAGTTCGGCTCCTCAGTAGGTTCCCCAGCGTTCTCTATGCGGTTTCTGGTATATGGACTCCAGAGAATAATCAAGGAAATAATTTCTGAAATTATTAAGTGCAGGACATGGAGTCAGATGATTCGGACATGACTTTTTAGGATCAGACCCGAAATTTCAATGAACATTTGGGTCGAAGACAATCAACCACTGTGGAATAACCACGTAATGCCCATTCTACAAACAAGTAGTACTACAAGTAGTATGAATCGTATATGGCACACATATTATACCGTACTTCCGACATAGGTACTAGCTAAAAGCCCAGACACGTGTTTCGCCGATGTTTCTTCTGCTGCGTGACGCAGCAACGAGGGGTTCGGCTCCTCAGTAGGTCCCCCAGCGTTCTCTATGCGGTTTCTGGTATATGGACTCCAGAGAATAATCAAGGAAATAATTTCTGAAATTATTAAGTGCAGGACATGGAGTCAGATGATTCGGACATGACTTTTTAGGGTCAGACCCGAAATTTCAATGAACATTTGGGTCGAAGACAATCAACCACTGTGGAATAACCACGTAATGCCCATTCTACAAACAAGTAGTACTACAAGTAGTATGAATCGTATATGGCACACATATTATACCGTACTTCCGACATAGTATAGCTTAAAGCCCAGACACGTGTTTTCGCCGATGTTTCTTCTGCTGCGTGACGCAGCAACGAGGGGTTCGGCTCCTCAGTAGGTCCCCAGCGTTCTCTATGCGGTTTCTGGTATATGGACTCCAGAGAATAATCAAGGAAATAATTTCTGAAATTATTAAGTGCAGGACATGGAGTCAGATGATTCGGACATGACTTTTTTTAGGATCAGACCCGAAATTTCAATGAACATTTGGGTCGAAGACAATCAACCACTGTGGAATAACCACGTAATGCCCATTCTACAAACAAGTAGTACTACAAGTAGTATGAATCGTATATGGCACACATATTATACCGTACTTCCGACATAGGTACTAGCTAAAAGCCCAGACACGTGTTTTAGCCGATGTTTCTGCTGCTGCGTGACGCAGCAACGAGGGAGTTCGGCTCCTCAGTGGGTCCCCAGCGTTCTCTATGCGGTTTTCTGGTATATGGACTCCAGAGAATAATCAAGGAAATAATTTCTGAAATTATTAAGTGCAGGACATGGAGTCAGATGATTCGGACATGACTTTTAGGGTCAGACCCGAAATTTCAATGAACATTTGGGTCGAAGACAATCAACCACTGTGGAATAACCACGTAATGCCCATTCTACAAACAAGTAGTACTACAAGTAGTATGAATCGTATATGGCACACATATTATACCGTACTTCCGACATAGGTACTAGCTAAAAGCCCAGACACGTGTTTCGCCGATGTTTCTGCTGCTGCGTGACGCAGCAACGAGGGGTTCGGCTCCTCAGTGGGTCCCCCAGCGTTCTCTATGCGGTTTCTGGTATATGGACTCCAGAGAATAATCAAGGAAATAATTTCTGAAATTATTAAGTGCAGGACATGGAGTCAGATGATTCGGACATGACTTTTTAGGATCAGACCCGAAATTTCAATGAACATTTGGGTCGAAGACAATCAACCACTGTGGAATAACCACGTAATGCCCATTCTACAAACAAGTAGTACTACAAGTAGTATGAATCGTATATGGCACACATATTATACCGTACTTCCGACATAGGTACTAGCTAAAAGCCCAGACACGTGTTTCGCCGATGTTTCTTGCTGCTGCGTGACGCAGCAACGAGGGGTTCGGCTCCTCAGTGGGTCCCCCAGCGTTCTCTATGCGGTTTCTGGTATATGGACTCCAGAGAATAATCAAGGAAATAATTTCTGAAATTATTAAGTGCAGGACATGGAGTCAGATGATTCGGACATGACTTTTTAGGTCAGACCCGAAATTTCAATGAACATTTGGGTCGAAGACAATCAACCACTGTGGAATAACCACGTAATGCCCATTCTACAAACAAGTAGTACTACAAGTAGTATGAATCGTATATGGCACACATATTATACCGTACTTCCGACATAGGGTACTAGCTAAAAGCCCAGACACGTGTTTTCGCCGATGTTTCTGCTGCTGCGTGACGCAGCAACGAGGGAGTTCGGCTCCTCAGTGGGTCCCCCAGCGTTCTCTATGCGGTTTCTGGTATATGGACTCCAGAGAATAATCAAGGAAATAATTTCTGAAATTATTAAGTGCAGGACATGGAGTCAGATGATTCGGACATGACTTTTTAGGGTCAGACCCGAAATTTCAATGAAGATTTGGGTCGAAGACAATCAACCACTGTGGAATAACCACGTAATGCCCATTCTACAAACAAGTAGTACTACAAGTAGTATGAATCGTATATGGCACACATATTATACCGTACTTCCGACATAGGTACTAGCTAAAAGCCCAGACACGTGTTTTCGCCGATGTTTC
Organism: Schistocephalus solidus; assembly: GCA_017591395.1. Lineage (NCBI taxonomy): Eukaryota > Metazoa > Platyhelminthes > Cestoda > Diphyllobothriidea > Diphyllobothriidae > Schistocephalus > Schistocephalus solidus. The sequence continues at coordinate 119,857 of WEDG01009568.1, read as the reverse complement.
TTCTGCTGCGTGACGCAGCAACGAGGGAGTTCGGCTCCTCAGTGGGTCCCCAGCGTTCTCTATGCGGTTTCTGGTATATGGACTCCAGAGAATAATCAAGGAAATAATTTCTGAAATTATTAAGTGCAGGACATGGAGTCAGATGATTCGGACATGACTTTTTAGGATCAGACCCGAAATTTTAAATGAACATTTGGGTCGAAGACAATCAACCACTGTGGAATAACCACGTAATGCCCATTCTACAAACAAGTAGTACTACAAGTAGTATGAATCGTATATGGCACATATATTATACCGTACTTCCGACATAGGTACTAGCTAAAAGCCCAGACACGTGTTTTCGCCGATGTTTCTTCTGCTGCGTGACGCAGCAACGAGGGGTTCGGCTCCTCAGTGGGTCCCCAGCGTTCTCTATGCGGTTTCTGGTATATGGACTCCAGAGAATAATCAAGGAAATAATTTCTGAAATTATTAAGTGCAGGACATGGAGTCAGATGATTCGGACATGACTTTTTAGGGTCAGACCGAAATTTCAATGAACATTTGGGTCGAAGACAATCAACCACTGTGGAATAACCACGTAATGCCCATTCTACAAACAAGTAGTACTACAAGTAGTATGAATCTTATATGGCACACATATTATACCGTACTTCCGACATAGGTACTAGCTAAAAGCCCAGACACGTGTTTCGCCGATGTTTCTGCTGCTGCGTGACGCAGCAACGAGGGGTTCGGCTCCTCAGTGGGTCCCCAGCGTTCTCTATGCGGTTTCTGGTATATGGACTCCAGAGAATAATCAAGGGAAATAATTTCTGAAATTATTAAGTGCAGGACATGGAGTCAGATGATTCGGACATGACTTTTTAGGGTCAGACCGAAATTTCAATGAACATTTGGGTCGAAGACAATCAACCACTGTGGAATAACCACGTAATGCCCATTCTACAAACAAGTAGTACTACAAGTAGTATGAATCTTATATGGCACATATATTATACCGTACTTCCGACATAGGTACTAGCTAAAAGCCCAGACACGTGTTTCGCCGATGTTTCTGCTGCTGCGTGACACAGCAACGAGGGGTTCGGCTCCTCAGTGGGTCCCCAGCGTTCTCTATGCGGTTTCTGGTATATGGACTCCAGAGAATAATCAAGGAAATAATTTCTGAAATTATTAAGTGCAGGACATGGAGTCAGATGATTCGGACATGACTTTTTAGGGGTCAGACCCGAAATTTCAATGAACATTTGGGTCGAAGACAATCAACCACTGTGGAATAACCACGTAATGCCCATTCTACAAACAAGTAGTACTACAAGTAGTATGAATCGTATATGGCACATATATTATACCGTACTTCCGACATAGGTACTAGCTAAAAGCCCAGACACGTGTTTTCGCCGATGTTTCTGCTGCTGCGTGACGCAGCAACGAGGGGTTCGGCTCCTCAGTGGGTCCCCCAGCGTTCTCTATGCGGTTTCTGGTATATGGACTCCAGAGAATAATCAAGGGAAATAATTTCTGAAAATTATTAAGTGCAGGACATGGAGTCAGATGATTCGGACATGACTTTTTAGGGATCAGACCCGAAATTTCAATGAACATTTGGGTCGAAGACAATCAACCACTGTGGAATAACCACGTAATGCCCATTCTACAAACAAGTAGTACTACAAGTAGTATGAATCGTATATGGCACATATATTATACCGTACTTCCGACATAGGTACTAGCTAAAAGCCCAGACACGTGTTTCGCCGATGTTTCTGCTGCTGCGTGACGCAGCAACGAGGGGTTCGGCTCCTCAGTGGGTCCCCAGCGTTCTCTATGCAGTTTCTGGTATATGGACTCCAGAGAATAATCAAGGGAAATAATTTCTGAAATTATTAAGTGCAGGACATGGAGTCAGATGATTCGGACATGACTTTTTAGGGTCAGACCCGAAAATTTCAATGAACATTTGGGTCGAAGACAATCAACCACTGTGGAATAACCACGTAATGCCCATTCTACAAACAAGTAGTACTACAAGTAGTATGAATCGTATATGGCACAGATATTATACCGTACTTTTGACATAGGTACTAGCTAAAAGCCCAGACACGTGTTTTCGCCGATGTTTCTGCTGCTGCGTGACGCAGCAACGAGGGATTTCAGCTCCTCAGTGGGTCCCCAGCGTTCTCTATGCGGTTTCTGGTATCTGGACTCCAGAGAATAATCAAGGAAATAATTTCTGAAATTGTTAAGTGCAGGACATGGAGTCAGATGATTCGGACATGACTTTTTAGGGTCAGACCCGAAATTTCAATGAACATTTGGGTCGAAGACAATCAACCACTGTGGAATAACCACGTAATGCCCATTCTACAAACAAGTAGTACTACAAGTAGTATGAATCGTATATGGCAAAGATATTATACCGTACTTCCGACATAGGTACTAGCTAGAAGCCCAGACACGTGTTTCGCCGATGTTTCTGCTGCTGCGTGACACAGCAACGAGGGGTTCGGCTCCTCAGTGGGTCCCCAGCGTTCTCTATGCGGTTTCTGGTATATGGACTCCAGAGAATAATCAAGGGAAATATTGCTGAAATTATTAAGCGCAGGAGATAGAGTCAGGTCATTCGCACATGACTTTTTTGGGTCCAAACCGAAATTTCAATGAACGTTTGGCTGGAAGACAATCAACCACTGTGGAATAACCACGTAATGCCCATTCTACAAACAAGTAGTACTACAAGTAATATGATTCTTATATGGCACATATATTATACCGTACTTCCGACATAGGTACTAGCTAAAAGCCCAGACACGTGTTTCGCCGATGATTCTGCTGCTGCGTGACACAGCAACGAGGGGTTCGGCTCCTCAGTGGGTCCCCCAGCGTTCTCTATGCGGTTTCTGGTATATGGACTCCAGAGAATAATCAGGAGAATAATTGCTGAAATTATTAAGCGCAGGACATGGAGTCAGGTGATTCGGACATGACTTTTTAGGGTCATACCCGAAATTTCAATGAACATTTGGGTCGAAGACAATCAACCACTGTGGAATAACCACGTAATGCCCATTCTACAAACAAGTAGTACTACAAGTGGTATGAATCTTATATGGCAAAGACAGTATACCGTACTTCCGACATAGGTACTAGCTTTAAGCCCAGACACGTTTTCGCCTAGGATTCTACTGCTGCGTGACACAGCAACGAGGTGTTCGGCTCCTCAGTAGGTCCCCCTGCGTTCTCTTTGCGGATTCTAGTATATGGACTCCAGATAATAATCAGGGGAATAATTGCTGAAATTATTACGCGCAGGAGTAGGAGTCAGGTGATTCGGACATGAATTTTTAGGGTCATACCCGAAATTTCAATGAACGTTTGGCTCAAAGACAATAAACCACTGTGGAATAACCACGATATACCCATTCTACAAACAAGATGATCTACAAGTAGTATGATTCTTATATGGCAAAGTCATTACACCGTACTTCCGACATAGGTACTAGCTAAAAGCCCAGACGTGTTTCGCCGATGATTCTCTGCTTCGTGACATAGCAACGAGGGGTTCGGCTCCTCAGCGTTCTCTATGCGGATTCTGGTATATGGACTCCAGAGAATAATCAAAGGGAAATAATTTCTGAAATGATTAAGCGCTGGATATGGAGTCAGGTGATATGGAAATGACTTTTTAGCGTCATACCCGAAATTTCAATGAACCTTTGGGTCAAAGTCAATCATTCACTGTGGAATAACCACGTAATGCCCATTCTACAAACAAGTAGTACTTTAAGTGATATGAATCTTATATTGCAAAGATATTATACCGTACTTCCGACATAGGTACTAGCTAAAAGCCCAGACACGTGTTTCGCCTAGGATTCTGCTGCTGCGTGACACAGTAATGAGGGTTTCGACTCCGCAGTGGGTGCCCCAGCGTTCTCTATTCGGATTCTGGTATATGGACTCCAGAGAATAATCAGGAGAATAATTTCTGAAATTATTAAGTGCAGGACATGGGAGTCAGGTGATTCTAACATGAGTTTTTAGGGTCAAAGCCTAAATTTTCAATGAACATTTGTGTCGAAGACAATCAACCACTGTGGAATAACCACGATAAACCCATTCTAAAAACAAGTAGTACTACAAGTAGTATGATTCTTATATGGCAATGTCATAACACCGTACTTTCTACATAGGTACTAGCTGAAAGCCGAACACGTGTTTTGGTGATGTTTCTGCTGCTGCGTGACACAGCAACGAGGGGTTCGGCTCCTCAGAGGGTCCCCCGGCGTTCTTTATGCGGTTTCTGGTATATGCACGGAGTGAAGCAGGGCTGCGTACTGGCCCCCACCCTTTTCAGTCTCATGTTCCTGGCTATGCTGATGGACGCCTACCGTGATGAGCAGCCTGGTATCCGCATCGCCTACAGAACTGACGGGCACCTTCTCAACAGTCGGCGTATGCAGGCTCCAACGCGCGTGTCTACGACTACAGTCCATGACTTGCTCTTCGCGGACGAGTGCGCCGTTAACACCGTGACGGAGGAGGACATTCAAAGGAGCATGGACCTCTTCGCCGAAGGCTGCGCCGATTTTGGATTAACAATCAGTACCGCCAAAATGGTTGTCATGCCCCAGTCGCCACCCACCTTGGAATACAATGCTCCTCGAATCAATGTCAACGGTGCTCATTTCAAATACGAGTAGCAGCTGTTCTCCAAAATGAAGTTTTTTTTAAGAACAAGCTGCGCTCTCAGCTGACTGACAATCGCCTTAATGACATTCTGTCGCTTAACTTGTAGGTGTTTGTACAATTTACATCTTCGTATCCGTCTTGTTCACCTGAATCTTTATGATCCCTTGTTTTAATGTGCTAAAATCAAACACAACAGCCAGCTTCAACCGGCATTTTGGACATCTTCTGTTTTCGCTGCTGCATGTCACCGCTGCAATCTTGATTGTACTGATCTCTCTCAATTACTTGCAGTCCATTGCAACGATTGATCTTCATTTCTCGATTGCATTCTACTGATCGCCGTCTCAATTGAACTCCTGAATCTGCTCCTCATCCTTGATGCATAGCTTTCTGGATCTAGCTCAGAGTTCATTACAATCCTCAACAACACTCGCTATCTAGAAGCTGCGTTTTTCGTGAGTCTGCATTCTAACAATCCTCTGACATTTTTGCCGTCCTGTTGCCGTTTGTAGTTTAGACACAATTATCCACTTAGCGTTAATTTATTATGTACATCTCGGTTCTTAGCAGTTTCACCCTCGTCTACACCACAAACTCCTCATCATTAGAACCTGGTATTGTATCGGTCTCTAAGAGCATGCAACATCATGTTTCCCATTGATCGTACTGTATTTTTGAGTAATAAGCGTATCCTTGGACACCTTGTTTCTTCTGGCCTAGTGTGCCTTCTTGACCTCCTGAAATGGCATAGTAGTCCGAAAAGGTTTGCCGACCCCTGTTTTAAACAGTTCTTACTTTGATCCCCTTGCAGCTTGACCATTCTCGGCCCAATTTCTCTGGCACGCAAATTTAAGTATCTTGAATTCTATTCAGTAAACGCCTAAGAAATATGGCATATGCTACCCTGGAATATAAAAATTCTGCCAAATTTTACCTTCATGACTTGAGGCAAGCGCATTGCTGTGGGATTAGATGTCAGAATTTTGCAAAGACCCAAAGCTCCCATGCGAAACAGGGCATGAAAATCAAGGAGCAATTAGGTCCTAGGGAGCAATTGGGTGAATTATATCGCATCTCGTGTCTAAATTGACATCGTAACCAAACAGGACAAAATGGACGCATGGTTGGATTGCACATGACAGTTCGACCGTCAATTTCAACGAGGTCCACCCTATGCTCCACAACAGGTGGTGCAGGGACGGTGACTTCCACGTGCTTTAGTTTAAAGGGATAGTAGAATTTTGCTGCATCTACCGCACTCTCTCCTCCTCCCCCACCTGAGCCCAGTGTAAAGACAGAGTCAAGAAGACCAAAGATGGGAGAGGGCGCATGTGGCTGGCGCGGCCGGAGCCGCCCCTGGGCGTGCCACCAAATTTGGCTCGGATCCCACGGAGCGGGAGTGCCATAAAGGCCACATAAAGTAGGAGCCATTGTAACCTTACTCTCAGTCCGCCAGTCAGTCACTCCACACAAAACACACATTGGGCTGACCACGCGGTCCGAGTTATCCCGTCAGTTGGCAACCTTCCAAACCACGGCTTTTAGCGCACGGTGATAGTTTCAAGCGCGTCAGATTGTTTATAGTGAGGAAAATACGCTGAGCTCTCGACCTCACTTTCTCCCCCACCCCCACAATCAGACCACTGTCCGAGCCGGTCAGTTGTCTGATGCGGAAGCGAGCGCAGCTGCTGGTAGCCTCGTCTACGTGTACTACGTACACGACCTGGCCCCCCAAAAACAAGCACCAAGATTTCGCACAACAGGGGGTTGAACGGCTTACATCTCACATGTGTGAGATAGCCAGAGGTCACGTTAAGAAGGAGCCATCGCAGCCTGACTCTCAGACCACAAGTCAGCCACTCCACACAACACACATTTGACTAACTGCGAGGTCTGAGTGCAATTGTCAGTGGGCAACCTTCCAACCGCGGCGGTTAACGTTACCGCACACTCTTCTCCTCCCCCACTTGAGCCAAGTCTCACAACACAGGCAAAACGACCGGAGATGAGAGAGGTCGCAGGTGGCTGGCGCGGCCGGAGCCGCCCCTGGGCGTACCACCACACCTGGCTCGGATCCCACAGAGTGGGAGTGCAATAAAGACCACATTAAGAAGGAGCCATTGCAGCCTGACTCTCAGTCCGCTAGTCAGCCACTCCACACAAAACACACATTGGGCTGACCACGCGGTCCGAGTTATCCCGTCAGTTGGCAACATTCCAAGCCACGGCTTTTAGCGCACCGTGATAGTTTCAAGCGCGACCGATTGTTTTTAGTGAGGAAAATAGGCTGAGCTCTCGACCTCACTCTCTCCCGAACCCCCACCATCAGACACTGTCCGAGCCGGTCAGTTGCCTGATGTGGGAGTGGGCGCATTGGCTGATGGGTCAGCGTACCCGTCTCCGCGCGCCACAGCACGACCTGGCCCCCATAACGCACACACCAGGATTCACAATCTCAGGGGATATGGAGCAGCCATCGCCGTCTGAATCCCAGTCGACTGGTCAGCCACTCGACACACACAGCACATACACTGAGCTGACGGCGTGGTCTGGTGGAAGCGTCAGATTGGCAGACTTCCCAGCCACGCTTTCTAGGAAACCGTGATATACTCTGGTAAATGGTGATTGTGAGGGTGTTGTCGATGTATTGGTGTAGGTAGTGTGCGCTGATGTAGCTTAGCCTCCGGTGGTTTACCGCAGGTCAGGGTAGCAGTGGCGGTAATAATGGTAGGATTGGATGGTGTGCATGGTGTATCGGTGTTGTCGGCATTGTGGTGAATTCCGCTGTCATGGATGCGCATGTGATCGAATAGGCCCATGCGATGAGTGAATGCTCGCGGACAGTGAGGGCAGTGGAAGCGACGATCTCTGCTGTGTGATGGTGCTTCAGGCACTGGCTCACCGGTCTCTGTTCACTGTATTCGCAAGTGACCGACCAGGCCGATGCGTGAGGTGAATGTGCGGTCGCATTGAGTACAGCTTAGGAGAGATTCCCCATCGCTGATGGTGGTGGTGGTGGTAGTGAAGGCGAAAGTGGTGGTGGTTGCGGTCGTGGAGGTAACAGGCGATGAGTAGATGGATGTGGTCTCTATGATGGTGGGAGTAATGGAATTGATGCCAGGAGTGAGGGTGGGGGAGTCAGAAGGAGGGTTGGCAGAATTTAAAGTAGAAATTGGAATTGTCGGATTGTTGGTGCATTGCGTCCGAAGATGTCCAACCAGGCCGATTCGCACGCGGAAGATGCGTTGACAGCGCAGGCATGTTGGCAGGGCCTGGGCATTGGTGGTGTTGGTCCGGGGCGCTGGTGACTTTTGTGCCGCTCTTTTGGCCTTGGCGGCGGCGATCCGGTTGGCCTCATAGATTGCTGAACCAGTCTTCACTGATCTTCTCCATGCCGGTCTATCCTGGGTGAGGTCGTCCCAGGTCGCCGAGTTGATTTGCAATTGCTTCAGCGATTTCTTCAAAGTGTCCTTGTAGCGTCATTTTTGACCTCCCTACTGGCGAGAACCCGTAGTGACATCTCCGTAGAAAAGTCGTTTTGGTAGTCGCTCGTCTTCCATTCTTACCAGGTGGCCACTCCATCGCAGTTGCACTTGCCTCAGCATGGCATGGATGCTGAGGATTCCGGTCCACTCCAGGACTTCCGTGTCTGGGATCCTGTCTTGCCATCTCAGCTTCAGTGTTCTGCGGAAGCAGCTGAGATGGAAGTGATTCAGCTTCCTGGGTTGGTTCGAGTAGACGGTTCAGGTTTTCGCTCCGTAAAGGAATGTCGTCAAGACAACGGCCTTGTACGTCTTCAGTTTGGTGTTCAGGTGAATACCGTGGCAATTCCACACGGAGGCCTGCAGTCAGCTGAAGGGCTGACTAGCTTTGGAGATCCGTTGGGCAACCTCGTCATCCCTTCTTGTGTTGCGCGACATCGTGCTTCCTAGATAAGCGAAGGTTTCCACGTTTTTGAATTGAGCGCCGTTAACATTGATTCGAGGAGCATTGTATTCCGCGCTGGATGGTGGCTGGTGCATGACAACCGTTTTGGCTGTACTGATTGTTAATCCAAAATCGGCGCAGCCTTCGGCGAAGAGGTCCATGCTCCTTTGAATGTCCTCCTCCGTCACGGTGTTAAGGGCGCACTCGTCTGCGAAGAGCAAGTCATGGACTGTAGTCGTAGACACGAGCGTTGGAGCCTGCATACGCCGACTGTTGAGAAGGTGCCCGTCAGTTCTGTAGGCGATGCGGATACCAGGCTGCTCATCACGGTAGGCGTCCATCAGCATAGCCGAGAACATGAGACTGAAGAGGGTGGGGGGCAGTACGCAGCCCTGCTTCACTCCGTTGGTCACTGCGAATGCTTCGGATACCGTCCCGTTGTCCGTTATGCGCGCCGTCATCCCGTCATGAAGCTGACGCACCATGTGCGTGAACCGCTCAGGACAACCAAATTTCTGCATGACTTTCCACAGTCCATCATGATTCACCGTGTCAAAGGCTTTCGTTAGATCTACGAAGGTAGTGTATAGGTGAGTTCGCATCTCTTGATACTTCTCTTGTAGCTGGCGGGCGGCAAATATCATATCGGTTGTTCCGCGGTGTCGGCGGAAGCCACATTGGTTTTCCGGGAGCAGGCCCTGCTCTAGGTGACCGTTAAGACTATTGAGAAGGATACGGGCGAAGATCTTCCCTACGATGTTGAGCAACGAGATGCCTCTGTGATTATCACAGAGTTGCTGGTTCCCCTTCCGTTTGTAGAGATGGACGATGGTCGCATCTTTGAAATCCTGAGGAACTTGTCCTTGGTGCCACATCTCCTGGAAGGGTGTTGTGAGTTCTGCCATCAGCCGGGGCCCAGCGTGCTTGTAGACTTCCGGTGGGATTGCGTCGGATCTCGGTGCTTAACCGCTGGATATCTGCTGCACGGCCCGGATGGTTTCTGGTAGGGAAGGCGGCAGATCCAGGTCATTGTTCGTGTCCACTTGAGGGAGCCGGTCAATGGCAGCATCGGAGATGGCTAATGAGCAATTAAGGACACTTCTGAAGTGCTCGGCCCATCGCTTCAGAATTTGCGATTTCTCTGTCAGCAGTGTTGTGCCGTCAGAGCTGAGCAGCGGTGCGGACCCCTTGATGCACGGGCCGTAGATGGCCTTGATGGTTTTGAAAAAGTTTTTCCTTTCCTTGCGGTCCGCATACCCCAGGATTTCCTCAGCCTTTTGGATCATCCAGGCATCCTGCATCTTCCGCAGCCCTTGCTGTACAAGGCGGTGCATCTGAAAAATGCTGCTTTGGTGGCGTAATTCCAAAGGTCCACTTAGACTTAGTGTAGTCCATTCTTTTCCGCGAGTAAGTTGCTGATGTCGGCGTCATTGTCGTCAAACCAGTCCTGATGTCGACGGCGTGCGCGTCCGAGGATGTCGAGGGCGGTGGACTGGATGACATTTCGCAGTTGACACCATCGTATCTCCATAGTAGCATTATCACCTGGAGCATGCAGGTCTTCTAGTTTCTCGGTTATTTGGTTGCTGAAATCAAAACAGTGAGCAGGCAAATTTAATAAAAGAGTATTTAACTTACATGGCGGCCTCTTACCTTGGGGCCTTCGTCGGGGTTAGGGGTTGGAGACTCATCTGGATGATGACGAGGCGGTGATCTGTCCAACCATCGGCATCGCGGATCGCCTTGGTTACCAGCACGTCCTGTTGATCTCGCCTCCGGACGAGAACATAGTCCAGCAGATACCAGCGCCGCGACCGAGGGTGCATCCACGTGGCCTTCTCCCGCGTCAGAAGGCGGAAGAAGGTGTTGGTCAGAAGGAGACGGTGTTCCACACAAGTGCGCAGAAGAAGGATGCCATTATCGTTACAGCTACCGAGACCATGGGGACCCAGCACTCCCTGCCAGGCAGCGTGGTCCCTCCCGACGCGGGCATTGAAGTCAGCAAGGACAATTAACTTGTCCTCTTTCGGCACAGTCGCCAGCAGGGCGTGCAGGTCCTTGTAGAATTTGTCCTTCGCCGGGTCAGAGCTCATCATTTGGGGAGCTTAGGTGCTGATGATGGTGGCGAACTGGTCTCCCCGAAGAGGCAGGCAGAGGCTCATCAGGCGATCATTGATACCCTGCGGCAGACAGGGCAGACGTCCCACAATTTCGTTCCGGATGGCAAAGGCAACACCAGCGTCGCGTCGCTCTGCCTTTAGCCGGCTGCTCCAGAAGAAGGTGTAGCCGGCACCCACCTCCTCCAGCTGACCCTGTTCAGAGAATCGGGTCTCGCTGAGAGCAGCAATGTCCACCTTGTAGCGCGCCAGTTCCCGATCAACTAGCGCCGTCCTTCGTTCCAGCCGGTTGCTCCTAGGATTGTCTAAAAGGGAACGAACATTCCAGGCTGCTAGTGTGAGTGGACTCACCCGAGCAGCCTGGATAGTATGGCGAGGGGGATGGGGCTGGTGGGTATTGTTGTTTGTTTGAGTTTTACGACCGCGTTTTTTTGCGATCTGCGAGCCGCGGCCGGCTGCAGAAGACGTGATAACCAGCACTTTTTAAGGCACATTTTCTAGCCCCTTCCTCCGCGAGGAGGCAAGCAGTGCTATCCCTAAATAGGGCTGCTCGGACATCCCAGACGGCTGCCGAACTCCACTATGGGTCACGGATTTGTTTTACTGGGAGAAGGACCCGAGTTAGCCTGGGCCGCCTACAGGGGTTGCTGTCGCCCCCACCGTAGGACTTTTTGAGAGGGTGAAGTGGGAAGTTCGGGAGTCAGACATACCGGGTGTGGAGGCACACACAACACCGGAGACCCTCACCTGGTTTAGCCCGCCGGTCGAGATGGTTGCCCGGGGTGTGGCCGCTGGGAAGAACCCAACTTCGAGGAGCCACAGGTGAGAGTTGGGTACTAGGTAGAGGCAGCCACAGGAGCATTCACCACCCGTACGAGACAAATGGAGCGACCAAATGCTATTTGTGTGGTTCTTCCCCTAACAAGTACATCCTACACCCTACCCTACCCTTTATATATAAAGTGTGCGGCTCACCGATCTGCTTAAGGAAAATGTATGTTCCGTTGTGCCCTGGAACTCAGACAAGAGCCCTCGCAGGCGGTCGCATAGCGAAGTGTAGCAAATGTTGATAATGTGTAACCGACAAAGACAAGGGAGACCGAAATGGCCATTTCTGGCTTATTAGCCGTTATCAGCCAGTCATACCCAATCCCAAGTGTGGAAAACATCGTCTCCCTTATCTTTGTCGGTTCCACATTATCAACATATGCTACACGTCGCTAAGCGACCGCCTGCGAGGGCTCTAGGCTGAATTCCAGGGCACAACGGAACATACATGTTCCTTAAGCAGATCGGTGAGCCCCACACTGTCATCATATTCCCGATCGCAACCGACAAAGCAACGAGTACGTGGCTCAATGGTAGAGCGTTTGACTCAATTACCAAAAACTAAAAAGCCCAGAAACGTGTTTTGCCGATGTTTCTGCTACTGCGTGACACAGGAACGAGGGGTTCGGTTCCTTAGTGGGTCCCCCAGCGTTCTCTTTGCGGTTTCTGGTATATGGACTCGAGATAATAATCAGGAGAATAATTGCTGTAATTATTAAGCACAGGAAATGGAGTCAGGTCATTTGGACATGACTTTTTAGGTTCATACCCGAAATTTCAATGAACCTGTGTGTCAAAGACAATCACCCACTCTGGAATAACCACGTAATGCTCATTCTAAAAACAAGTAGTACAACAAATGTTATGAATCTTATTTGGCAAAGACATCATACCTTACTTCCGACATAGGTACTAGGTAAAAGCCCCGAAACGTGTTTCGCCGAGGAATTCTGTTCCTGCGCGACACAGTATCGAGGGGTTTGGCTCCTCAGTGGGTCCCCCAGCATTCTCTAGGTGGTTTCGGGCACCAGGATTCTATACAAAAAAAGGTTAAATGCCTTACATCTCACATCGCACCAGCATTCTCTAGGTGGTTTCGGACACCAGTATTTTATACAACAAAACGTTGAATGCCTTACATCTCACATCGCACCAGGATTTTATACAACAAAGGTTGAATGCCTTACATCTCACATGTGTGAGATAGGGTGGACGTCACGTTAAGAAGGAGTCATCCCAGCCTGACTCTCACACCACCAGTCAGCCACTCTACACAAAACACATTGGACTAACTGCGAGGTCTTAGTTTAATTTTCAGTTAACAAACTTCCAAACACGGCGCTTATCGGTACCGCACTCTCTGCTCCTCCCCCACCTGAGCGCAGTGCCATGACAGACTCACGAAGACTGGAGATCTGAGAGGGCGCAGGAGGCTGGCACGGCCGGCGCAACCTCTGGGTGTACCACTACACTTGGCTTGGATCCCACGGAGTGGGAGTGTCATAAGTTCTGTCTACACCCGATTCAAATCCTCGACCAAGACCTCTTAAAATCATCTTGGAAAACGAAGCGCAGGCACAGCTCCTGCTACAGAGAAAATCAACCCTGCGGGGTCCGCATTCTGAAGTGTTTTTTTCAACCGGAATATGGGTTGAAAGAGCGAATGAAAATGCGACAGCTAATAATAGAACTGAAAACACGAAAGACCAATGGCGAGGCAAATCTCAATATAAGGGATAGACAGATAGTTCAAGTGAAAAGAGCATTTCTCTGGCCGAAGGCAGTCACCCTGACAGCCTATCTGTCCCGTTTCAGAAACCAAAAACGTGCCCGCTTAAACTATTAGTCCTCAATGCCAGATCTCTGCTTAATAAGATGCCTTTGCTCCAGACTCTGGTTTTCATCCACCGCCCGGACATTGTAATAGTTACAGAGACATGGGCACCAACCTGTGTATCCGACTCGGAACTCTCTATTCTAGGCTACGCTTCATTAGGAATGATCGACACGAGGGCCGTGGCGGAGGAAGCTGTATCTATGTTAGGCAACCACTTACATATTTCCATTGGACTATCGCCAATTTACCGTGGTAGAGGAGAGCTGTTGGCTCCGAGTAGATCTAAAAGATAACTACTCGTTACTCGTTGGTAGTGTCTATCGCCCACCCAATGCCAGCGAGGATTACGATCTTTGTCTCTCGCTGGCATTTCACGCTGCAGCTGACTTAAATCTGAAGTACTGCTTGATTGCAGGTAACTTCAACCTTCCTGAAGTTCACTGGTTTCCAACTTCCGGTCCTGCAAAGTTCGAAGACCTACTTGAGGCCATAGATATAGGCATGTGGGACCAGGTAGTTGATTTTCCCACCCGAGGATCAAACATACTTGATCTTATTTTTTTGTAGAGGTTGTCAGCCATCGTCAGTGTCACCTTTAGATCCACTTGGGAATTCTGATCACACCATAGTTCTTTCTACACTAGAACTAGAGGCTGCTGAAACGTTTCCCAAAATATATAGCTTTTTCCGTGAGTTCAGATCAGCAAATATGAGGGAATTGCTAACACACCTAAATTCCCATGACTGGACTAACTTCTTTGTATGTTCAGATGTGAATGTTTGTACTGATACTTTTTACAAAGTTCTATGTCCACTCATCTCTCGTTTGATTCCCCGTAAGAAAATAATTAATGTCAAGGATGAAGTCTACCTCCCTTTATCATTTCGCCGTAGACTGCGTAGACTCTCCCGTCGTTTTTATCTACCAAACGACACCTCCGTCCTGCCCTTGATCCAGCAAATCTTTGAAGAGGCTAAGAGGCTGTCTGACAAAAAACGACAAGCCGATGAGGTTACCTATGCCGAAAACCCTTCGTTAAATCTTGCGAAGCTCTTTTCGCGCACAGTAAAAGCGCAGAGAAAAACGCAGCACCCCGTACTTCGAGACGCCTTAGGAAACCTAATAGCTGACGCTAAGTTGACAGATGATAGCTTCAATGCTTTCTTGTCTAGAACGTTTAGTGAACATACTGTCGCCCCCTTTCCTAACATCCGGGTTTGGACAGGTAACGTCCTCGAAACCATAACTTTTACCCTCTGGGACGTGACCGTAGCCATTCGGCGTTTTTGTCAATCATACAGTCCAGGACCAGATGGCGTCCCAGTCAGCGTTTTAAAGGCGGATGCAAACGATATTTTTCCGTCCCCTCTGTATAAGATATTCAATCTTGCTCTTGAAAGTGCAACTTTCCCTATTTTATGGAAGGAATCGCACATACTGCCTATTCCGAAACACGGCCGACCTACGTCATTTGACGACTTTAGGCCAATAAATACACTACCAGCAGTCTCGAAGATCTTCGAGACCTTGATCAAAGACAAGATGATGTGTCACCTAAGAGAGAATAGCCTACATATGCGGCTCAGCATGGTTTTCTCGAAAAAGGTCTTGTGACACTTGCCAGCTCTCTTTCTTCGATCATGTGCTACAATCTAGAGACAGCGGTTTTGCAATTAACACCGTTTACTTCGATTTCACTAAGGCTTTTGATCATGTTGACCATGATCTCCTAATGCTGAAACTTGCCTCCTTCGGCATAGGTAACAAGCTTCTGAACTTAATATTTTCCTATTTGAATGCTCGCGCACAACGGGTTAAAATTTCTGATATTATCTCCAACCCCACGCATGTGAGGAGCGGAGTTATTCAGGGCAGCGTGCTCGGCCCGCTTCTATTTTGCCTCTTTGTCAACGATGTTCCTGATTGTTTTCAGTATGGTAGGCCCTTTTCTGTACGCTGACGATTTAAAAGTTGCCTATCGATATAAACCGATTGATCGCAACATCGTGCTTGAGCTCTTAAAAACGGATCTTCAGGTCTTCACTCAGTGGTGTCGCACATGGCGCCTCTCACTTTCTTGGCAAAAGTGCTCCGTTATGGTTATTGGCGACAACCATCAGCCCCACCTAAGCATAGACGGTCACGATATAAACGTGCCCGGAGTTATAAAGGATCTGGGCATATCATACTCTAGTAGGCTTAATCTGTCAGAGCACTGCGCCCTGATTGTCTCGAAAGCACGCCAAACTACTGGGTTTATTCTCAGAAATTTTAAAACCGTCAAAATTAGAATCAGCCTCTAAAAAATGTATGTCAGGCCTAGCCTGGAATACTGCTCGTTTCTATTTAGTCTTCTGCACGCTAGTGAACGAAAGAAGATAGAATCAGTCCAGCACTTCTTTACAAAAAGAGTTTTTGATTCAGATTACCGAAACCTGTCCTACCAACAACGCTGTGAGCTTACAAGCCTTGACCCGCTATGGCTTCGTAGATTACAGAAGGGACTATTTTTTACTGTTTAAACTACTAAACAGTCGTACATTTAACCCCCTTACATCTCTGAGGCACCTCGACCACTCTCGGCGCACCAGTCATCGAGATGTATTTTTATTTCTTCCTTTGGCACGCACAGTTAGATACCGACAGATTTTTTCGGTAAACGCTAAAGCAATCTGGAATAAGCTACCTAGAAGTATCAAATTCAGCAAAGCTATCCCTTGTTTACGCGAACTGTCACTAGTTTTCTACATTCAGGACACCTTCCAAAACCTTTGGGTGCTGACTCTGTTGAAGCTCTCTTCGGTTCTGATGGCGTTCACGGACTCTGAATCCTGTGCCGGTCTTCATGCTGAGGGGAAAAATTACTGGCTCTGCAGACCTCAATCGGCTTATTTCTCAGTCGACAGCGAACAGCCGCTCGCCGACATACCTGCTGGTGCAGAATACCGGATCCGTAACACTGAATGGAGAGGTTCTTCACCGGGCACCTGTGTTAACGCGTCCCTGTCCAGAACTTTAATTACTCAATAAGCTGCAGTTTTTTCTCCTGAAAACACCTGAAACAACGATCAGAAGTTATTTTCACTGTCAGCTTGACCCTCTACTGTATATATATATATATATATATATATTTTTGACCTTGCCTGTAAACTGGCAATAAATAAATAAAATAAAATATGTGCCACGTTAAGAAGGAGCCATTGCAGCCGAAATCTCAGTCCGCCAGTCAGCCATTCCACTCCACAAAAATAAACAGTAAGAACAACAAATGACCTAATACGGTACCTTGAAGAACACCACTCACAATCGGGGTAGCACTTGAGTATGAGGACCCCACTAAAACTTTTTATTTTCGATCAGATATGTTTGATCTAATAAAGTCCGTAAGGGGACTACGAAATCATATCGCTTCTAGTTTATATAGAACATGTATATGAGGCACTTTATCGAATGCCTTACTAAGATCAAATATATAACTACTACTGGTAGATGACCATTACGAAGAGAGGTTAGTATATTTATAAAGACATATGGCAGTTTTCACAAGAGCGGTCCGGTAAAAAGCCGTGTTGGGAAAAGTTGATAATTTGATTACTTATGCACAAATCCGTGAATTGTTTCGCAATTAGTATTTCGAAGATTTAAGCTAGAGAGGGCGCTTTATGAACACCGCGATAGTCGTGAATGCCAGATCGGCAACCAGATTTAAAAAACTGGTATTATAATATAAGTTTTCCAATAAACGGGGAAGAAATCGCTTTCAAGAAATACTGAGAATAAATTGCTAAGTAAAGGTGGAATTTCACTAAAATGTTTAATAAGTGAGTTTGGAATGTTATCAGTTCCCACCGAATGTGAATTTTTAGGTAAATTATTTCTTTTTGAATACGTGAAGGCGAGAAATTAATGGTTGTTAGAAGTGAATCTGAATTTTAAAGCAGAGGAATTGAGAGTGTGATGCTAGTTTCAATGGTAAAGTGGTTGGAAAAAATGAATTTAACAATTCTGCTTTGCCCAAATCCTCTGTAACGAATTTTTCTTACAGTCGAGTAAAGGCGGAGTTACATTCAGACGCGTAGCCGATGACCACACATGAAATAATTCAGTAACAGATTTGGATGAATTGGCATCACTTAGTGCATGAGACTCCCTATGCCTATCTCGCGCGATCCTAATTTTCAATGCTTATTCAAATTGTTTTGCAGTCCTTAAGTGAACTGACAAAGAGCTTTTAGATGGATCTTTAAGTTGCTATCGTAATTTTTAAGCCCCTTTTGGAGAAAATGTGGAACAGTAGAAGAAGCTGTATTAGAATTTAAAATCTTAAGCGGGATAAAAGCCTGGATTTTTTTGCTGTAAGGCTCTGCAATAGCTCATGGAAAACATTTTGATTGTTGATTGAAAATATGCTGTGAAAATCTAGACTGCTTACAAAATGATTCATTAGTTCATGGTTTGTGTTAGCAAAGTCGAGAAATAGCATTTTACCTTAGGCTTTGTAGTAAGGGAGACTGGAAAACAACAGTGAATTAATGCGTGAGCACTTGTGAATAGATCGCGATGGAAATTCATAGAGAATGGACATAATTTATAAAAATTAAATCTAAAATTTCGTCCTTTGTAGTCACTGAACGGACCAGTTGGGACATGTTTTAAAAATTAATAGTATCGACCACTTTCTGAAATTTTGACAAAGAGGAATTTGCCTGCCAGTCAAGGTCTTGCAGATTAAAATCACCTACGACTATTTTGACATCAAATTGAGTCTCTGTAACTTTTTCAAATAGTTCAAAGAGCTCGCTTTCATTGCCAGAATAACACGGAGGATTATAGACACAGCCAATTAGCGCTTTTTTATTGTGTGCGATGATGAGTTCAGCAAAGCATACATTTCCAGAAAAGGACGAAATGCTCGGCTGGAAAGGGAAATGTACAAAAGATGACGTTATATAAAGAACGCAACCACCGCCACGTTTTTCAGCGCGGTCTTGTCCGTACAAATTGAAATTATCTATAGCAAATCAGAAATAAGAGAGTGAGCTCAGGCTTCAGTGATGCACAACACATCTGAATTAAACTCAAAAACTACTGTTCTAAGTTCAGCCATCTTATTTACAACTGATCTCGCGTTGAGTGAAACTAAACTGAGCGTATGCCTGATCAGCTGGTTGTGCTTATGAGTATTTATAAAAAAGGAAGATTTGGTGGCGGACAAGATAACTGGAGAGTAGAAATAAAAGGTGGGAAACAAAATTGCTCTGGTCTGAAATTTGTCGAAATTGTATTCTTACAAGTACTAAGATTATAGTACAATGGCATATTTGCATAAAAAGCATGAAAGAGAAGGCTATATTGTGGCGTGGGAAAGATAGGGGGTGGCATAGAAATGAGATTTTGAGGGAATTTATCCTAAATTGGCGGAAAACGTGCATTTGAAAAAGCAATCAATTGTTTCTAAGAATTTAACATAATTAGACGACTTAATTATTTTGGGATTTTTGATAATTTTTGGGTTGAGAAAAATGCTAACGTGAGCGTTCTCATCTGTTGTAGATGCTGAGGTGTTAGCAAGTTTCCGATCGGTAATGACAGTACTGATTTTGACGCCTGCCTTAGCAAATGACTCAGATGTAGTGGGGGTTTTATTAGGTTTACTAGATCTGACAGCTATAGCAGGCGTGGTTTGCTTGGGAGGGGAACGAAGTGGCGTTGACACGATTTCACTTGAACCCGAAACAAGGTGAAGGGGTGAAGATTAAAGTGGAATCGAAATTCCTGTTGATCAGGTGGGCCATAGCTTGCATTGGCTAGAGGGCCAACCTCTGAGATAACTTTTTGTATTGTAGATGTTGACCTAGGCTTCTCGTTTGCTAATGAGAGTGAAACCCGACGTTCCATTGGGGTTTTATCTCAAAAAAATAAAAATGCTTGTTTTTCTTCAAAAATTGAGCTGAGTGCTCATGCTTAGAGAAAATACTGGCACCTTCAATCGCCGAAAAAGTTTTGACCAGAATAAGCGAGTTTTTTGCTACGAGAAGGCAACCTTTAAGCTTCCACGACTTTAAAGTTAAAGCCACATGGGTAAAGGAAATAAAATGGATTTCCAGGGGATTTAACTCTAAGGCGTGTTTTCTTAAAAGAAAGTTGAAACTTCTCTTATGTCGGTCATATGACTCAGTACTGACCATGTTTAATATCGGTCTCAAGTTTCTCGTTTTGTTGAGAATTAAGTGAAGACAACTTTCCGTCAAAAATTATACCAAGGATCGTGAACATAGAAACGCATAAATAAATAAATAAATTGTATATTTTAGGCCCAGAGGGCCCCATCATTACAAACTTAGTACCGCGGTTTAAATAAATACAAAGTGGATAATTGCTGCACTATATGAGCATCCATATGAACAGCATAAATGAGTAGCATGGTAAACATATCCGATTCAAAACGATTTGCCATTTTTAAAACAAAAGTCAACAATCTTTGGCATATACGGTGAACTGGAAAAGAAGCAGTAAAAAAACTCCTAGGATTAAATCGGAGGCGGAGTTCGGCAAGCTGCCAATTTAAAAAAAAATAGGAGAAAAAACTGCTTCACTAAAAAAATAATAGCTTAATGCAAAGGTTGTCAAGAGTTGGCAATGCTAGTTTAAAGGAGGGGAAGAAAAATTGAATGCAAAGATTGACTTTGCAGAGGATGATGGAAATGTAATTAGAGACCAATATAATATCAAGGGAGCTGCCTCAAATACCAGGAGGACCATTTTCAAAATCTAAAAGTTGCGAATTTGGGAAGGAAACAGACAATAAGGACTTTATATCTTCCGAAGTTAAATGTTTGCGTACTTTGGTTTTGAAAATAGCTTAAGTAGACGACAACCTAATTTACAGTGGAAGATTATTCCAGATGAGAGCATATTTGGAGGCAAAAAACTGAGACCGGTTAGTTGTGTAGCTACGGGGTAGTGAAATGATCATGGAGGAATTACGAGTGGCATAGGGTCGATCTACCGGAGTGAGAGCGTTAATTCATGGGAGATTTGGGCTAGAGTTAACGCGAAACAGGAAGCAGAGTCCGGCTTCGAGTCTTATAACCCACAGAAATTTAATGTTTGCTAACTGGCATCTATCCGTATAAGAGATACTGGATCCAGGAAGAGAAAATAGTCTTCGAGTAAAAACCCTCTGAACTTTTTCAATCTTACTGCGGTCAGAGGTGTTCATCAGCCCAAAGAGGGGACAGCAGTATTCTAGGATAGGAAGAAAAAACATGCGGTATAGGTTTAACTTTATTTCCGGTAGGAAGAAATTATATGATATAAAACCACATATCTGTGCAGCCTTTGCAGAAATACGATCTGCATGAGGCGATAATGCTAGCTTATCTGTGTAACTTAGACCTAAGTCTTTTATGGTTGATCGTTCTAAAAGTGTACTTTTTTTGAAATACTAGGGGTCCAGGAAGCTTGGCGGGGCCAAAAACACATGAAACTGCTCTTGGATGGAGAAAATTTCATCTGCCAAGTACAGCTCCAACGTGAGAGCATAAGTAGATCAGTGTTGATTTTATCAACGCAACTATTGGCAGTTTTTTGAAAATGAATAAATGCACTTGAGATCGTCAGCGTAAACGAAATTTTGTGAATTTGTGAGTAAAGTTGAAATACGTTTATGTACAGAATGAAAAGAAGGGGACCTAGAACCGTGCCTTGAAAAACGCCACTCGTGATCGGCTGAGGCCTCGAATAGCTATTACCTACTAAGACCTTCTGGTTGCGATTAGACAAGTAGGAACCAATGAAGTCAAGGAGAGGAGGCCGGATGCCGAGGGCTTCCAGTTTCACGAGAAGACGTCTGTGTGGTACCTTGTCAAAGGCTTTGCTCAGGTCAAAGTAGAGACAACCACTGATTTCTGCTCATTACAAAGGGAAGTGACGAGGTTAAGAAAAGCTAAGTGACACACTTCGCATGATCTACCAGGTAGAAAACCATATTGCGAGTCGTTAAGAGCTTATTTTCTAGGCAAAAGTCGAGAATTTGATTAAAGATAACTGAGAATGTATGGCTAAGCAATCGGGGGAATCTCGGCACTCTCTTAATAAAAATATTTAAATTTTCCAGGGCGTCAAGGTCAAGTTTCTTCTCGTTTACGTTGGTTTGTTCTTGTAAAAGTTTTACTCCAAGAGGGTATTTGCGTCAAAGCGCTGAGGTTTCATATTGAGTTTAAAAATATCAGAAGACTAGTTGGCGAGCATACGCATGCTTTCGATAAATTCTCATCGGGCCAGTACATTTAAATGGAAAACGGAGTACAAGCTAAGACATAAAATAAATAAGGTTCATCTCCTCATACCAGTGAGTCGTGTTAAAAGGGGCAGGGATGGAGATAAGAGCCAAATGGTTAAGCGGCAGTGAGGGTTTGGTGGTCGTTCACGAAAGGGAGGGGGGTGAGGGGAAGAGGAGAACGATTCATACTACTTGTAGTACTGCTTGTTTGTAGAATGGGCATTACGTGGTTATTCCAGAGTAGTTGATTGTCTTCGAGCCAAACGTTCATTTAAATTTTGGGTATGACCCTAAAACGTCATGTCCGAATCACCTGACTCCATGTCCTGTGCGTAATAATTTCAGCAATTATTCTCTTGATTATTATCTGGAGTCCATATACCAGAAACTGCATAGAGAACGCTGGGGGACCCACTGAGGAGCCGAACCCCTCGTTGCTGTATCACGCAGCAGCAGAAACATCGGCGAAACACGTGTCTGGGCTTTTAGCTAGTACCTATGTCAGAAGTATGGTATAATTTCTTTGCCATATAAGATTCATACTACTAGTAGTACTACATGTTTGTAGAATGGGCATTGCGTGGTTATTCCAGAGTGGTTGATTGTCTTCGACCCAAAGGTTCATTGAAATTTCAACTCGATGTGTGCGAGCATCCAAATAGGAGAATATTAAGTTCAGGAGATTGTTACCTATGCCGAAGGAGGCAAGTTTTAGCAGAAGGAGATCATGGTTTACATGATCAAACGCCTTAGTGAAATCGAAATAAACGGTTAACGTGCAAAACCACTGTCTCTAGATTGTAGCACGTGATCAAAGAAAGAGAGCGGGCGGGTTTCACAAGATATTTTTTCGAGGAACCCATGTTTAGCCGCATTAAGTAGGTTGTTCGCTGTTAGGTGACGCATCATCTTGTATTTAATCAAGGTCTTCGAGATCTTCGAGGCTGCAGGAGGTATATTTATTGCCTAAAATCGTCAAATAACGTAGTTTTTTAGTATAGATAGAATGTGTGATTCCTTCCACACAATAGGGATGGTTTCGCTTTCATGAACAAGATTAAATAAATAAACCAAAGGGATGGAAAATATCATTTGAATCAAAGATTCGCAGAACTTCATTCATTGTAATAACCTTAAGTGCATTTATTCATTTTCAAAGGGCAATGCCAATATTTGCGTAGATATAATTAATTCTGATCTGCATACGCTTTCAATATATAGTTCGACTAAGTATATGGGTTTCCACCATCCAAGTGTAATTTTGTGCGTTTCCGCCCCGTCAAACTTCCTGGACTAATACTGATTCAAAATAATCCACTTTTAGAACGCTTCACCAAAAGGGACTTATGCATAAGTTACACGAATAACCTTTCAGTATTACCGCATGCAGATCGAATTTCTGCAAAGGATGCGCAGGTATGTGGCATTATGTCAGACAATTATTCCTTCCAGAATTAAAGTTAAAACTTTGAACATGTTTGTTATTCCTATCTTAGACGTTTCCTGCCCTTTTTGGTCTAATGAACGCCTGTGATCGTAGTAAGATAGAAAGGTTTCTCTATCCAGTATCTCTTATACTGAGAGATTTTAACTTCCAAACGTTAAATTTCTGCGGGTTAGAGGGTTCGAAAAACAGTCCCTGTTTCCTGTTTTACATTATTTTTTTCCCTAATCTTCCACGAATTAAAGCTCTCACTCCAGTAGATAGACCTTATGCTTCCCGTAATTCATCCGTTATCATTCCACCGCCTGTTTTCTCTGCATCTAAACGTTCTCCTTTTTTGCCTCCAAATAGGCTTTATTTTTAAATAACCTTCCACTCAAAATTAGATCGTCGTTTAGACTAGCGGTATTCATATCTAAGTTACATTAGCATTTTACCTCGGAAGATAGGAAGGCATCATTGTCTGTTTCCTCCGCAAACACCCAAATTGGGACTTTTAAAAGTGTCCTCCTGCAATCTGCGACTGTTCCTCCTGATGCTTACTGATTTTTTAGTTTATTCCTATTGTACTCTACAGATTTTTGCAACGGTATTTCGCCCTTCACCTGAGTTCCATTATCATTGCGAAATATGGATGACCCCATTGGTTCCCTTGTTCTTCAAGGTTTTCCTCTTTTTGACTCTCTGCCAACTACTACAACCTCGTCAGCCACCGCATCGGCCACGCCTTAAGGCGATGGTGTTTGCGGCCTTTAACCGTTTCCCTGTTGTCAACCCCACACGGACTGTTGACAATAATGTCAGGGTTCCTCCGTTTAGGCCACCTTTTCGGTGGTCTGAGCAATCAGCAATCAGATAATTATGGTCGCACTGCATGCACTTTGGCGAAGACATTCGCGATCTTAAGGGTCCTTTTCTCGTTCAACTCTAAGCGTACTGAAAACAACCTTGCTGTTTTCCCATTTCTATCATCCCTGAGGCTAAGATCTTAGTTATTTGTGCAGGTCATACCTAAATCCTTGATGGTGCGACATTCGCTTTTTCGTCCTATCCTTTTCAACTCTCATCGCCAACTCTTGACAACCTTGATACTTTCCTCCGTTTTTGCAACCCTGACGATGAACTCTGGGATCTGTTGATGATCGTGGCCGTTTCTGATGTATGCGCCTCCTTGTTGGTGGACTATGCAGTCAGCATTGTCGCGTCTCAGTGATGATCTCGTGACCTCTACATGCCCTCTTCATTTTGGCCTTGTTGTCTACGATGAGTTCCTCCTGTCTCACCTTCCGATGGTTATGCGCAGTAGCTCTGGCTGTTTAACTATCTCTCATCCGAAAAGGAGCGTTCCGAACCCTCATAAGTTGTCATCAACATCATAGAACTATCCCACTGCATCGTACCAATTGCATCAACTCTAGGTATGAATTTATAGAGAGAAGCAGGTTTTATCTCCTGGTTTCTCTTTTTAGCTAGATGGCTCACCAAACTCCGTCCCCGATTTAACCGTAGGAGTTTTTGTTGACTGTTTCTTTCCTAGTTTACCATATAGTCCAAAGATTGTTGACAATTGTTTTAAGAATGGCGTATCTTTCTGAATCGCATATGCCTACCATACTTCTAATTTCTGCTGTTCATATATTTGTCCATGCAGAGCAGCAATTATTTAATTTGTATTTATTTATGCTGCGATACTAAGTTTGTAGTGATGGGGCCCTCTGGGCCAAAAATATACCGTTTATTCATAGTTTATTTATTATTTTGGCGGCATACATTGAGAGGAGGTCTATTGTCTGCGGTAACAAGACTCGAAGAAGGACTAAAAATATCATTTTGAGGAATGTTTGAATAATATCGGCGGAGAATTGGATTTTAAAATGGAAAAATGTTTTTGGAGAACTGTTATCATAATGAGTACGGTTAATTACTTGCGGAACCTGAGCAGTTGTTTGGTTGGGATAATTGCAAAGGAACTTTTGCGTATGTATAGTAGATACTGAAGGGTTAGCAGGTTTCCTTAATGTAATAATTTTTTTTTCATTTTGGAACTTGGAATAACAGCATACTTAGAGTTGCCGGGGGTTATGTTACGCTTATTAGATTGGATAGCTGAGACCGGTTTGGTTGGTGTGAAAAGGGAACGAGGCGGACTTGACCCAGTTTTTTGAACAAAGTAACCGGTAGAAATACAAGGAAAACTTCTTTGAAACGGAGAAACAGTCGGTCTTTGCACTCCATACGAAGTCGCGGACATTAAGGGTGGGCTTACGACATGGTTAAAAGCTACTTAGTTTGCATTTCTTATTCGCGAGGTAAAAGGCGTTAGTGGATTCATTGGAAGAAAATAGGAAGGTAAAGTTAAGGGGGTTTTCAGCCGGACATCAGAGGAGATTGAGTTGCCGGCCTGTTGTGGTTTTCGTAACCAGGATCGAACTTATAGATAATATCCTAGGAGGCCAATGACCTATGCGAGAGGGGAGACCCCTTTTATCTCTCCATCGGTGTAAGATCCTGAAAAAGGAAAATGTTTGCTTCTTTAAGATAACGAGAAATGTGATCTCGCTGTCAAAGATGGAGTCCACCTCGATTCGTGATAAAAGGGTGACCAATATGGGTGGATTTTTGCTGAGACTGAGCGAGCGCAGTCGCGTAGTGTGCGCGACTATTAATCCCAAGCCAGGTCTTGGCAGTAACAGATATGCACCATCGATAGCAGCTATAGGATTTGTAATATAACGCGGCCAATAAATTATGCTTGCGTTCTCTCCGTTCCCCAGTTTCAGAGCTAATTAATCCAATTAGTTTAACAGCCTGTTGGAATAATCTCTCGAAAGTAAATGTCGTATTTTTATGTAGCAGGAAGGCTTTTATTTTGCGAAGGCAGAGGTGTGTGCTTGAACGACCAGAGGATCAAGAGGTTCGACGTGAACCAAAAAAATTTATAATTTATTATATCTGGTGAAGTGTGCGGAGTCTTGCAGGCACCATATATATCTCCTCGCATGATTCTAGTACTCAAGGATGGAGGGGAGACCATCATCTTGCGTCTTCTTACAAATCTTTTCCGAGATATCGTAAACTAATAGACAGAACTTTGGTTTAATCAATGGAGGAAAGGAGTCAATAATTTACAACAATATACCTAAAAAAAGGCTCATACTGCAGCTTAGTTCCTATATTAAATGGAGAATGACAGGCTGGGCACAGATTTAATGCGCAATTGCGCAAAGTGCAACCATTTTATCCAACTACCTGTTTAGGCGGGCAGAAATAGTATGACACGGTAAAAATACCTTTTTTTCAAACTGAGAATTAATCGACAATTCGCTGTTATTGCCAATATATATGGCAAAAATCAAAGCTTCTCTGATATTTAAAAATTGATCCGCACGCCCTTGACCTGGACTGAAGAAAATAATGCAGGCTATTTGTCTTCAAATTACGCCGAAGAGTTTTTTGAGGGTTCATAGTGTATAAAAATTGATTCTATTCGGGTATCGCTCGGGCGCAACAGCAAAGTTGTCTCAAAGAAATTTTATGTTCACTATTAGAGTATATTTAATAAAAAACATGGGAAATGAAAATTTATGAGTAGCCAAATAAAACTGTGAACAAAATGGATTTAATAATGAGGCTACGCAGGGGAAAATCTATTGCAATATAAAAGTTCCATTCATTTAGTATGTCGACAATAACAGCGGTTACTGCAGACTGATTACACCTCCTCCTATATCCTCCACTTCTAAACGCACTCTTTCCTTTGCTTTCAGGTATTGCTTTCTTTGGAATAACCGGCCAATCGATAAAAGGTTATCAAATGAAGTTTCTACTTTTAGGCGAAGACTGTTTATCTATCTTAACACTTATTAAATTAACCATTTATTTTCCTCACCCTTTCCGAGCAGCCTTCTCTATGACCCCGGGAAAGGATCATAGGGAATTTAGAAAACCATCTCCAAATTAAGTCTTGCATGCATCACCTTCCCAAAGAAATAAGATATCTTCATATCTCACCCCTCAGTAAAATGATGGGCAAACAATCGGGTGATAATGGCGCGCACATTTTAAACCACCTCAGTTGCCGTTGTCGATCAACATAATCAGAATTCCAATCCAAGTACTGAGATGTGGAGGCCCCAATCTCATCGTCGATTCTCCTGCGAACTAGCACCCGTGAGTGCATTCTGTTGACTTCTGCTTACTTAATTGCCGGTTCGCCCATTATCCCTTAGCACTTCTCCCAGAAGCAACCTGCCATGCTGCTTCATATCCCCTCGTGGAGCACAACTTGTTTTTTAAATGTTGATCTTCACAGCCGCTATTCGTCCTCTCATGATTTTGAC
Source organism: Schistocephalus solidus (assembly GCA_017591395.1). NCBI lineage: Eukaryota > Metazoa > Platyhelminthes > Cestoda > Diphyllobothriidea > Diphyllobothriidae > Schistocephalus > Schistocephalus solidus. Next base: position 92,381 of record WEDG01009568.1, on the reverse strand, counting down.
CGTCATAGGGAAATATTGACGACTCTTATGGTTCCCTCAGTCTTCGTGGTTCTCCTTTTTCTTAAAACTCTGCAAACTGCTACAACCTCGTCCGTCGTCGCATCATTAGTCATCGCCACGAGGTTGACCTATTATTCATAGCTTAAATGCACACAATTAGCACTCCTTTCATTATTTTACCAATGACAGTGCCTTTCCGGGTACTTAAATAAAAATATCTATATATCTAACTGTTATTACCACGATAACTGTTAACTAGTATTACTGATTATACAACTACTACAACTCTAGCTACTATTATGATTACTAATAGTACTATCATTGCTGCTACTTATACTGCCATGACTACTAATATTAAACTTATAACCTTTATACTATTATCACTAGTATTAATAAACTATTCATGGAACTACCCTTACTACTACCACTGTTACTGCAATTACTGCTAATATTAATAACACTCAAATTACTGTCACCACTACTTATACTAATATTACAACTGGTACTCCCGACATTAAGGATGAATTTGAGATAAACTTAAAAAGCGCGAATTAAAGAGAGTAAGCGCGAGAACTGGTGGCGGAAACGAAACAATGATAAATTTCCATATTTCAAGGAAAACTTCAGTATAGCCAACTGAGGATATTGTAAACCATCGCTATAGTGTTTGCATAAACTGGACTATTGGCAGCTCAGATCCCAATTGACGTGCTGTCTATCAAACTGCGAAAATGGGAAGCAACCATGGAGGTGGAAAATTGTAGTCCAAAATCGAAGGTTGCGATAAGTTTTTCCTAAATAGCAAGCCATTAAAACAGCTTAACGGTAAATATCCAAGAGAACTTTTAAAATGCGTTTAGATGGTGCAGTAAAAGAAATATTCCGGCAAATCGCAGAGAATGGGAGGAAAATGTATCGTCGGACTCTTCATTAACGTTTTGGGGTTTTCCTCGTCTTCCAGTTCCTCGAGCGACACCGAAAATTCCTTATCTGAAGATGAATCCAGTTTTTGTACGTTTTTCTCCAACATGTGGCCCGTGGGATCTACCGAAACCGTCCCAAATGAAGAGGAGGCGAGCGTACGCGAAGCTCTGCGTTCGTGGGTAATACGCTCCCACACACCCCTAAACTATGTGACCAGTCTTCTCAAAATTATCAGACGGTTGACCTCTGACCTGCCCTCGGACGGTCAAGCGCTGCTTGGCAGATCGAGCAATTTGTCAACGGTTATGGCAATGGGAGTGGTGAGTACGTCCATATGGGACTTGTAAAGCCTCTAACTGAGCAGTGTCTTATCTATTCCATTAATCTCAAAGGGAATCAGGTGTGACTTATTTAGCAATTAATGGGCTCCATATACATATGAAAACTAGGCGAGCATGTTGGCCTAGGCTAGGTAGAAGTAGGGAGCACTATATCAGTGAAGTGTTTGTTTTAGGCATTTACTGTGGCTCAGGTAAGCTATCAGACGTACAGTCATTTTGTGGACCACTGGCTTAGGAATTCCTATCTTGGGCTAGGAACGGCCTGCCTGTAGATGTAATTGGAAAGACGCTGGAGTTTCGTCTAGCCGCCCTATAATTTGCGATGCTCCAGACAGGGCCTTTATTAAGCAGATAAAAAATGTTGATGCCTATCACAGCTGTGAGTATTGTGGTGTTAAGGGTAAATATGTAGATAAAGTAGTGTATAGTAGCGTGTCTGAGCGTCTCAGGGCTGATAAGAATTTCTTTTCAACCGTTGATGACGGTCACCGCATTGGCAAGTCGCCATTGCTGGCTTGTAAGATTAAAATCATAAGTTATTTCATTTAGATCCTTTACATTGAAATTAACATTGGTGTTTTGCCTAGGCTTCAGAACTTGGGACATAAAAGCCCAAGAATCAAGGCTTACTGACTCTCCAATGAAGCTGCAAGCATTGTTCATGACCGATTAAATGCTCTTAATGCGTACCTGCTGCGCCAATTTTTGCAACATGGAAGGTCTCGTAGTGATTTAGCTACATAGAAGGAAACCGAACTGCGTCAGTTCCTGCTTTACACAGGTGAATTTGTCATTCAGTGTGTTCTTCCAAAGAAATATTGGAAGCATTTTCTGGTATTATTCACAGCCCCGTTCTTGTCGACAATGTGTACCGTACACAAAGCATTTGTTGAAAATTTTTGTTGAGAAATACTCTTTATTATATGGTAGGTCTGAGCTGGTGTACAATGTTCAAAACATTGTTCTCTTACCCGAAGATGCAGAACAGCATGGTCCGCTTTATAGTTTTTCTTCATTTCCCTTTGAAAGTTATCCGGGGAAAATGAAACGTATGCCTAGGAAGCCGTCGCAGCCCTTGCAGCAAGTATTGCGTAGATTAGGTGAGCTGCAGTCTGAGAGGAGTCAGGTAGGCTGTCCAGCCGAATGGACTTTTAAATATGAGCACAGAAACGGTTCGCTATCACCAACTGGCAAATCGTTAACGCTGTTTAAATATATTCTAATAAATAGGCTAATCATCGACATGACACCCGCAGAGGGGTCAATCGCAATCTAGGAGTAAGTCGTATCTTTCAAAACCTTTTACTCTTTACATCCGAAGACATAGTGTTGGTATATGTAGAATACGAGCATATAGAGGAATTTTTGTTATCCTCAAGACTTATCACTTCTTAAAGTGTTTAAGGCTAGGATGGGGACCGTAATCAACACTTGCCCATTGCTACAAGAGGTATGAAAATACGTCTCCAACCCCATCGACGATTATTGTGGCCTAATTGAGATCAGTGGACGATGGGCTAAGGATGACTGGCACCAGTGACTGTCCCAGAGGTTTGTCGTGGACACCTGATGAGTCTTTTCAGATTTTGATGACTGAGTCAGATGGTAAATTTTCCTAATATTCTCTTAAAAGTTTTGTTTTGTCCCTGTACGTCTAAACATTCAGTGGTCAAAATCCACGAATCCTACAACCTTACATCCCACAGCAATTGATTCGTGCTGTGAAGAGAGGCAGTAAACGATTACATTGGTTAACTCCCTTACCCCTTTTTTTCCTGTTGGGCTGTAGACAATTATGTCTCAAGACACCATACCAAATTGCAGCCAGCGTCCTCAACGGAATATAGGGAACCCCCTGGACGAAAGCATATATACACTGGACATCCTCAGCCTAACGTCGTCATCCGTAGGTTTCACTTTTATTTACCCATATTGTCATTCAGGAGTCCGAATCCTCCATAGGCACCTTGCCAAGGGGCATTTCCCCTCCACGAAACGGGCGAGGCGGCACCATAGATCGGTGCGTAGGCGGTGCGTAGAATGCGGTTCACTGGTTAATCCAAATTGCTACCAAGCAGTCCCCGGATATCCAGCAGTTGCTGATGGCGAATCATGCGCATCGCTTTTGTTGCACATCTCGGGCTTTGGCGTCTTCATCAGGGCTAATATTTAAAAGATGGGAAAAATTGCGGAGCTGGACGACTTCACCAGATCTCTTTCAGAACAAACATATAAGCAACAGGTGGTACGTGTGCAATTGCGTTACTGATAATCCTCAAGATTGCCCATCTCGTCGGCCTGCAGAAGCGAGGGCTAAACGCCTCCACTTCAGTTAACGAACGTGGTAAGTCACCATTATTAATTTTAATTCACCATACACTCTTCTATCTGCCTTTGTACGACGTACCCAAAGCCAGGCATTTTGGGTTAGTGTGCGCGTATGAATATCAATTTTTTCCTTGCCAAATTTTTTTCGCCCGGTGCAGCCGACTCACTTGCGTAAACGGTGATACAGGTCGACAAGTTCGCTTGCCTGGGTGTGACAGTTTGACCGTCAATTTCGACGAGGTCCACCCTATGCTCCACAACAGGTGGTGCTGGGACGGTGACTTGCGCGTGAATTAGTTTTAAGTGAAAGTTGCCTTGCGCTGCAACTACCGCAATCTCTCCTCCTCCTCCCCCACCTGAGCCCGTTGTCAAGACAGAGTCAAGAAGACCGGAGATGGGAGAGGGCGCAGGTGGCTGGCGCGGCCTGAGCAACCCCTGGGTGAACCACCACACCTGACTCGGATCCAATGGAGTGGGAGTGCCATAAAGGCCACATTACAAAGGAGCAATTGTAGCCTGACTCTCAGTCCGCCAGTCAGCCACTCCACACAAATCACACATTGGGCTGACCACGTCGTCCGAGTTATCCCGTCAGTTGGCAACATTCCAAGCCACGGCTTTTAGCGCATCGTGATAGTTTCAAGCGCGTCAGATTGTTTATAGTGAGGAAAATGCGCTGAGCTGTTGACCTCACTCTCTACCACACCCCCCCACAATCAGACCACCATCCGAGCCAGTCAGTTGTCTGAGGTGAGAGTGGGGCGTAAAAACTGTGCGAATCACATGAAGTTTGCGATTATTGGTATGGCCGTTAAGTCAAACTGGAAAAGGTGGCATGTCAATACGTTCCGCATTGACTTATTTAAGCATCTCCTGTAGCATAATTAACTTCAGTTACTTGAGTAAATTAAGTAACTGAGGTACTGTAGGTTATGTACGATTAAGTCACTTATCGAGGTTTCCCATAGGCCAACTTGAAAGCTATATTCTGTGCTTAAAGTTCAGTTACTGAAGGAAGTTAAGTAACTACGTAACTGTAGTTTATATATAGGTTTATTGATTTGGAACTTCCTGGTCGCCGTCAGATTAAGTCAATTGTAGATGTTTCCCTCAGGTCAGCTTGAAAACTATTTTCTGTGCTTATAGTTCGGTTACTCAAGTAAGTTAAGAAACTGAGTTTCTGCAGTTGAGTACTATGCATTTAACTTACATTGCATTAAATGAGATTTTGCTTGGTACCAATAAATTAATCACTGTGTTCTTTATATTTAGATTACATGGCAGACAATGACAGTGGAAGTCAACTGTGACATCTTTTTTGAAATGACCTATACCTGACATTTTATGTACGGATTTGAACACATATGTTTTGCATTTTTTAACAATTTTGTATATTACTATTTTTAATAAAAAAACCACCCACCTATGAAATCTGCCCATCGTTACATTTCCACGCATTGAGGCGTGGGGTTTTGGGGTAAAGGGTTGGTTCCGCAGGATATAAGGAGAGTTCTGCTTGGGTGAAAAATGAGATTCGACTTTTTCAGCGCCGAATCTAGGCCGATTCTAAGCCAAATCTCAGTTTCGATTCCAATCAGAATTGATGGACAAACTCAGCATGGAATCAGCGCAGATGAATCTAGACCTCTAATAAGATTCGGCTTAGGTTCAGATCCGAATCGTTATATGGGACTCACCCTTCCCCGATTAACAGCAGATTAAAGCAGCACACCACTGGCGTGAATTTTGGAAGCAGGTGAACGTTGAAGCTTGTATTTCTCGTAGGGAGAACCTCCAGGACTTGGAAGAATCCTCAGTGAAGAAATCTTTGGATAGCAACAGAATCTTCAAATCCAAGTAAATAACTCCCAAAGTTACAGACTGGAGAATCCACTCAAGAGTAATTTCAAACCAACGTATCTTCTACACTAAGGTAGACACTAAAATTTCATAAACACAAAGGAGCTGAAATTCGAAAGCAATTTTAAACGACGCGCCTTTCTCTAAACAATCTAATAATCCTTAAATAGCTTACTCCGATCTGATCACAATACATTTTTCTACAGAAAATCAACTGGAATGTTTGTAAAAAATAGGTCTCCTGTGTCTTTCACTTTTAGTCAATTTTTTAAGGTCGCGCCTTATTTAATCATTTAAGTTATGACCTTGTGGCTCGACAAGCATAGGCCTACCAGCCTTTGCAGACTTGACTTCCATTTAGAAGGTGCCGCAATTTTAAAAAAGCTGGTAAGATTCGTCTCATTATAATTTTCTTCAGGTCAGCAGTGGTGACTTTCCCCATCTCTTATTTTATGGTCCACCGGGGTCTGGTAAAAAGACTCGCATCACATGTCTACTCCGGGAACTCTATGGTCCTGGAGTCGATAAATTGCGTATCGAACACCACACATTTTTGACTCCATCGAAAAAGAAGGTAGAGTTGTCTACAGCATCAAGCAACTACCACCTTGAAGTTAATCCAAGGTAATTTATAACGTCTTCGCCCGTTATATAGCAACAATTCCTCTCACTTCACTAGCAATTTTCCCATTTTTTCGTACTAGTACCATGCTTCTTGCTGATAAGTTGACCTTGGAAACTGCAGCATATCAAAGGGAATAATCTATAGACTGTGCACAGGTCTCATGGCATGGTTGCACTATCAGACTTTACGAGTACAAGTTCTGGTGTGAGATGCAGACGTATAGGCGCAACCTGCACCATTAAGTCCTATAAACGCCAAAATCCACTAATCGCCGTAAATGCGCCTACTAGTGAGATTAGCTTTGACAGGTGGCTGCCAGAAAATGAAGTCGGTCATGTCCGAAGAGAGACTCGTGGGTGTCCCGGCTCATTACTACTTCTGAAACAAACATTTGTACTTGACTGTAGCCAGTGCGCGTACGCTAGAAGTGCATTGGTCATGTTAGGTTATTGCTCTCGAGATATCGCGTGTTTATCTACCCTATAGCTTTTCGTTTTTGCCCTGGCCTCCCGAACTGACGTGATATTTTACGTCTGCATATTCACGAATGGCCTTTCTAGCCTTTAGTGCCGTACGCATTTTAAAGCTTTGACTACTAACGGAACCAGACTCAAAGTTTATATTCCTATTAGACCAAATATTGAAAGTTCGGAGTTGAATCAGGCCTGACGCATTTTTAATCTCCCGATTAGGACCGAATTCATCCACTATACGGATCTCTGAAAATTTTGCAGTGTTCGATTGCTCTAGTAATTGCGTTTTAAATTCTTTGGAGTACTTAAACCGAAAACGTGATTTCCCAAGTCATAATTAATGCAAGACTTATTAAGTTGGAAGTATTTGCCAGCCGTTTTTATTATTCGTCCAGACGCGAAGTGTGGGTGGTTACGACCACCCCGAGATAAATCTAGATTTGCATCATAGCCTTGTAAGCCGGGGATCAAGCCACACGCGTGGGTGAAGGTGTTTGCGCGCGCATGCACAAGGCTTGACAAGCGAAGACCATCATTTAGTGGTGGCGGCGATGATCACGGAACGGAATACCACATCTTCGCTGGTTGCCCTCTATTTTTGCGTCCGCAGTCTTCAAACGCACCTCTCATGCACTTTCACTATGCCGTTTACCAATCGGTTTCCATACTATTAACCACTGACTTCATGAAGTATGTGTACAAAGGCCAGATGAGGATCAGCAAGTTAAATGCAGTGGCATTTATCCTTTTAAGAAGGCAGGTTTTGCCCTTGTGCGTGGGGACGTGGTCCGCAATTTAGTTGACCGGGTCACTTTTTTATCGGGTCGCTTTTTCTTCCTCTAGTAATTTCCTGTAGTCCAATTGGAGTATGCACTAGCAGCAATATTTTGCCTGCTTAATTGTGGTAAGTAAAACAACATATGGGATACTATAAACTACAGTTGGCTCCCTTGGGTCACCCACTTTCAGCTAAAACTGTTCGGGTCACTTAATCGACTGGCTCTATTATCCGGAGCTTCTTCAGAGAACCACAAGTTATGCGTCTACGAAAAGTATTTTTCTTTCCATTATTTATCCGTTTATATGGTGTTCGCCGGTATCCTTATGTTAAGGTCCATTCTCTCAACGGTCTCGAAGCGAGTGTTTCAATCCATCTGCTGGATTCGTTTTTGTCTATCGGCGCTCGATTGTTGAGTATGATATTCTTTCCTCCTTGTTCAGTTCATATCATGTCCTTATCTCGATTTGCTTTTCACGAAGGAGTTCGAAGTAACCTAGTCGCAGAGGTCCGCGTAAGTTTGCCTGCTGTTGAGTCAGTAACGCATTTGACTCTTTCAGCAGTGTCCGATGACTAATCTGCAGAAGTGATCGGACTGTTTCCCATGCAGATTGCGCGTTTGACCTCGGTGTCCGTCAATATCTAGCTCATAACTCTTTCAGCTCCCCAAGATTCAAGTTTCCATCTCTTCCAACACCAGCTATCGGACCCAGACATTGCTAGCTACTCCATTTTTCTCATAAACCGACTACTTCACTACCGAAATCATCATCGACTGGCATGGACTACATAAATTTTTTATTCTCTCTCACTCTCTCTTTCTGGCGTTATCTGGCTCGAAGGTTACTGATTAAACATTTTATCTAGCTAAAAAGGATTTACCCCATTGTTTCGCTAGCCGTTGCCGATCTTTTATCTGATGTACTGCTTTCATTTAGACGAACTTGCATATCAGAGTCAAAGACTTGCCTTTTGTAAATGGGATATCCACCTGAATGGAGTTGTGTTTATGTAGTTTCATAGACCGTTATATGTCACATGCGCAGAGATCTTTTATCTAAAGTTAGGCAATACGTGATCTTCATATTCGGTGGTCTTGTTACTAAAAAATGATAAATGAGAGTAAAATTAAATCGCTGCTGCTCACGTTTCCGTCGTCACAACTAAACTTGAGCTCGTATTAACAGGGAAGGTAAGTAAGTGACGGCCGTCCTCTACTCCGACAGCTGATCGCTAGGCTACCAGTCCTTCAGATCCCATGAATTATATACCTGATACCTATTGCTTGCGCGCCTAGGTCACTACAACCATTCATAATGGTTTTAATGCCATAATTTAACTCTTGGTTTTTTATCAGTTCTCGGATGCTCGCTTTTGCTGTTTTGTGTGCGGACCGTTTTCAGCATTCGAACCTTTCATGTATCTCTTTTTAGTGATGTTGGTATTTATGATAGAATTGTCATTCAAGAGTTGATAAAAAACATGGCCTCTACTGCACAACTCGAAAGTGTCCACCAAAGAGAGTTCAAAGTCGTAGTCATTCATGAAGTTGACAGGCTAACACGGGATGCCCAACATTCTCTTCGACGAACTATGGAGAAATACATGCAGACGTGTCGTCTTATTTTATGTGCTGAGTCGCTTTCTAAGGTGAGTCTTTTATCCTCTAAACTCTACGTTCTTCTTCCCCACCTCCATTTTTTCACTGTTTTTGCTATAGGTTCGCCGTATCATCCGAATTTAGTCAAATCTCCGTCAAAAAATATTAACCGTGAAACTCCATGTAACCAGTTGCATTAAGTAGGTTTCTTGTGTTTGAAATCATCACTTGCAATCAAAAAATTAATATTTTCGAAACTATGGAAAAACTGGTTTTTGCAACTCCGTTTTTTCCTCTGCAACGTTTGATTCTTATTATTTTTCATGCTTGAGTTTCTCATGGTTCAAATTACAGTAATTTCGGTTGACGACTGCACACACGGCATTTTCAGAGGTATTCCAAACGTGATGGCACTTTATGGTCGTTAATGCTTATGCATTTATAATGGGCTTGTATTTTTATAGGCTTTAGCTTGAAGTGGTACAGGCGTTTTAAATTTTAACGCATCAGTCATCTGTGCATGTAATCCAAAGGAAACGGTACAGACGAGCCTACAGCCGGCAGTAATAAGTATGGTTTTACTCAATGGCGAGCATCATTCGATTTGTTACTTTTATCTGCGACAGTATTTTAACTATAGGGTCTGCAACTGATTTAGCAGGCAAGTGCTTTTATTATCAAAAACAAGACACGCTTCCGAATTTTCTTTGTTAGATATGGCGGTCCTCTACTTGTCCGCAAGTCTTTTTTATCAAAGAAGTAAAATTCTAACCTCTTATGTGTCCTTCGTCTGCTTTCAGGACTATCTTTATTCAACCACGTGAAATAACAGGAAGCCCTGCAATGCATTCACTTTATAAACTACGTTAATTTTCACGCTACAGGAACATAGTTTTAAAATCTCTCCAGAGTATTGTAGTATACTTTTCTTTGGTTATTCTATTTAAAACTGGCTATGCGGGTCAAATGGCAAGTGATAGCCTTAAAGATTACTGATCTCCTCCTATTACTTTCATGGTTTTAACCTTTTGGTATCCAATCAATTTTTTATAAGCCTCATCATACGTCTCACGCCTTTCAAGCTAAGTTGAATTCCATCTATTATTTGTATTGGTTCTTTCAAAATCTCAATGATGCCTTCACTCAGGATATGACATAAATCCTGTTGGAGACAAGTCCTGTTGACACCGACGGCTTTCACCGTCGCTCATAAACTATTTACTACCGTTCCGTAGCCGTACTAAATGTCAATTGTGAGCGTGTGAGAATTTTAAACAGATAAATGGTCGGCAAAAGGGGGTAATTGTTCGGGTTAGATGTAAGGATCACCGGTCTCTGACTGGAAAATTGGATCCAACGACATAAAAATAAAAGTGTCGCAAAGCGAGAACAGAGTTAGACTTCATAAAATTCCACTTCAGCCATTGTAACCTCAATTTTGTGTCAAATAAACGTTAGCCAAGAGTGTGCGTAGAGGTCACACGTCGGACTGACTTAATTTATTGGTTTTTGTTATCTGCTCTTTAGGCCATATTATTTGAAAGACACGTATCTAGTACAAGGATCAAACAAGCAGTGAACAACTGCATACCAACATACAAAGATGCTCGAACACTAGGCCAGTAGTTGGGTCATTAGTCCTAATAGTTTATTAAAATGAAACAAGTACTGAAGCCTCTTCATGTCGCTTACTGTACTAATGGTTTCTTTAGGCAGTTGACTCTTTTAGAAAAAAATATATTAAGGTGGTCATATATTTAAGGCAAAGAATGCCCATCTACAACTTGTAGAACATATATAACTTCGTTTACTCATCCCTGGTGATTTAGACGGTTATTTCGTCGACCTCCCTTGCTTTGAACGAGATTTCAGGTTTTTCGAATTTCAGGCTTGTTCGGAGACGACCGTTGCTAATCCTTTCAGATTTCCACTTCGGAATAGGTTCTGTCCTCGCTAGGGCACCATATTTCGGTTACAACTCATGCGATTAATTTTGTTTGTGCGCTTTCATCGTCCACCCGATGTGGCTCAGTATTGATGCTCTCGATCTTGCATCGATAATATCTTGATGATGTCGAAAAGGTCATTTCAAAGCCTGGCTTGGAAGTCCGTCAATACATGGTGGTTCGTGGAAATTCAGTCTCCGTGCCCTACGGAAGAATGGGTCAAGCTCTCCAGCTCCGCTGCCGCCGGTGGTCACGCCTGGAAAGGTTCCATTCGTGGCATTATCAAGGCGTATTAAACCAGGCATTTAGTAGCTACAAGTGTTTTCTGTGGCGCAACGAAGAAAATATGGTGGTTGTTTGTGAATGCTGGCCTTGTTCGATGCTGTTTTCATTGTTTTGACTGAAGTTTCTGCCACAGGTGTGAAATCTGTTAATACCGGCTGTTAAAAGCCCTACTTTTTCACCCATCATCGGGTTTCGGTGTCGCCCAATCTGCCGTCGTAAAGACAACCAGAATTGACAGTGCCTGCCGCCGAAAACTTTGATTTTAGGCGTATTCTCTGATGGAACAATCAACCGCTTCGTAGCCTTACAATTTAGTATCACGGGCAGTTATATAGCTAATGGTCCCTTACGGATCACGCGTTGTTTGATTCTTTGTCGTCCTGAGCTTCCCACAGAAACGACACCTCTATTCTATCAGATTCCTGATTTCCGCACCTAATGTGTGATTAAAATCCTGTTCTTGCAGCCGAATTACCGTTTTTATCTGCAGTCCGATCTACTCGTTATTGGTTTACGGCCTAACATGACCTAGTTTGACATATGATTAGAGGTTTGTTTCACAATCCTTCACCTAACAATTCCACAATACCACATGAGCTTGGTACCCAGTAGTTGTAAGTTGTCAAATGGTTCATCTGGTCTAGTGCTACGTCTTCGAAAACCGGCGCGTTCGGAACTCCGCCTGTGGTCTGAAAGATAAATGTGCTGACTCATCCCTTCGGAGCAAGGAAGAAGACGCTACATATGGCACCTACAACATTTGAGCTTATTATATGAACGTTCGCGGAGTACATCGTTGATGTGATGTGCATGAATGATCATTGCCTCTACGGCGCTAAGGCGCTCGTACTTTCACCTCATCCCCGTAAACTCCAGTTTGTGCATTGCTGTAGTAATTCCTAGTGATCATGGTAATCTTGTAATCAAATGTAAGTCTTCCCTTTTTGGCTGTATCCTGACAGCTGCTGTTGCTACCTAAACTCCAAAAATGTCATTATAATATGCTGAGTGTGATTTCTTGCAGTAGGGAACTAAGATGACGGGGTAGAGAATTGCGATGCTTGAAACTGTAGTCAATGTCTTGTGCTACTGTGCATTGTCCTCCTTTCCGTCAACAAAGGGCATCGTATTAGTATACCAAACGGTATGCGCGTTCCGGTCTTGGAAAAATGCGAAACTTGACCCATGTGCCCGTATTTTCGCCACCTGGAGTGACTAGGTTGTTTCTCCGCGCGCTTTTCTTCGGCTCAGTTTAAGCTGTCTCTCCAGGGCACAACTGACAGGATCGATATTGATCAGATTGTCGCGTTGACTTGAAGGCAGTATTTCCCGAAGCGTATCCTCACCCAGACCCTGCAGGGGGTGGGGGAGAGTTAATAGATGTCCTACTGGTTAGTGCTTTTCTACCTCACCTCGTCTGGGGGCTGTCTCGGGATGGCAATGATCATTTATCTTGTCTGCATTGCCCGCATTTGTTATCCCGGACCTGCATATCTGTTTCTCGTCCTTCGTTTGCATCTTTCCGCGCGCGTCTCATCGATGGTTGCTGAGTCGTTGCCGTTGTCTTTGTTCCTATCGGGTTGGAGATGCCAATCATCGGTGCTCATGCGCAAACTATGTCCACCTGCGTCCGTGTTTACGCCTGGCCGGAGGTCTTGCCGGTTTGCGTTCTCCGCAGTTATCCCAACGAGTGCATTGGAGTGTGGCATATGTTTTCTCAGGCCTGTGTTCTGGTTCAGTATGCATTTGCTTGCGATGGCGACCAGTCTGACTTCTTGCCTGCGATTCCGTTGATTGAGTCGCTTTGGTACAGCCATGTAGGCCGCCGGGAGAGTTGTACAGCGATTACTGGAAGTTGGTACGGTGTGCCAGGCTTCGAGCGTTTCCTTGGCTGTTTGGTCGATACCTCGGCCTAGGATTTTGGCATCCTGGAAAAAAGGTTTCCAGAGGCCGCGCAGTGTTCCGCCACCAACGAGAGCTGATCCATCCTTCTTACGGCTATTGCGTGCTCACTCCTGTGCGTCTGTAGTCGCTTACCGGTCTCTCCAACATAGTTTGCCTCACAGGAACCGCACTGAACACGATAGACGACGTTCGCCGCGTGACAGGGGTCCTTGGGCCTCATGACCAGACGTTTTATTCTTGACGCCGATCTCCAGTGGTTGTAAGAGACGAGCAACAGCTTCAGTTACGTTCTCAATATATGGCATTACCCGCCACACTTTCGGTTGTTCTATCGCTGGTCTTATATCTTTCCTCGGTTTTCTGCTGCGTAGTATGAAGCTACGAGGATAAGCGTTGGAGGTGAACATTCGTTGATGATAATAGAGTTCAGCTGCTTTGTCGCCTACCTCGCTACAATGACTTTCCGCCGTCTTGTTAAGCTTCCGTACGTAAGTGTGTATGGCACAATGGGTAGTTACTTTGGTAACTGCGGGCTTGACGTGTGTTGGTGGCCTTTCTATATACCGTCGTCTTTAGGCTGCCGTTGGTCTTACGGTGGACCAATACCCCTAGGAAAGCCATTGGACTGTTGACCTCAGCCTCCATTTTTATGAGATCAGTCGCTGATTTAATGACCAGCAAGCTCTTTCGGCAACATTTTGGTGACAAAATATCGATTTATAACTTCATTAACGAAGCCTTTTCAACTTTGTGGCTTGTGGAATTGTTTTTACCCATCATTACTCTACACTTGGAATCTGCTGTCTCCTAACCATTTGTTTTTGTAATTGCATGCACCCCTGAACCAAAATTACGAACCCTGTTTCCTAGTTTACTTTCCATGAGACGGGAATCGTTTCATTTTACGAGAAGCTGGATGTGATTCTCTTCCAGCACCTGTAGTTTCGAAGTTTTAAACCGCACCATTCCCTCAGATTATTCCAGCGGCTCGTTCCAGATGTCTCTCCGTCAGGGTTCCTGCACCAACGGTCGACGAAATTGCTTCCGTCCTAACTTCTGTGGCCAAGCGCGAAGGTCTTAAGATTCCCCCTGAACTTGCTGCTCGTATTGCCATAGCATCTGATCGCAACCTTCGTAGATCACTACTCCTGGCTGAGGTTGCTCGAGTACAACATTATCCAATGCAACCGGACCAATCAATCCCTCTACCCGAATGGCAGACCTTCATTGTAGAAACTGCGGCGGCTATTCTCGGCGAACAGAGCCCACGCAGGTATGTTCATCAGTATCCTTTACATAGGTATGTTGCCAGCGGTACCAAGATTTGTTCATGCCGGACCGCCAATTGATGCAATGTAGACCTCGAATTCAGTGGGAACGAGTAGCAGACCATGTTAACTGAACTCCCCAATTACCCAATTTCCAGTCAATACATCTCGAAAAACTCTTTGGAAGCTTCAAAGAAACGTCAACCGAGACTCCATCGGCTTCTTGACTATGAACCCTCTCGGACACCTACTTGCATGGCCACATAGTCTTAAGGCTCGAGATTCCTCAGTTCATGACATCTACAGGTCTTGGTCGCTGGGCAAAGGCACCGACAACTGCATCGGGCATAAGACTGTCTTCCCTTTCCTCGTCTTATATTATTATATTCAATCTTGTTGTTTCTGGCCGACTGTACTGCCACTGCTAGATTTCGAGCTTTAAACCTTTTCTTTTTTAGAATACTGGACGTCCGGACAAAACTTTACGAACTTCTAGCACATTGCATTCCCCCTGATGTGATAATGAAGGTAAGTATATGCTGCGTCACGAGGAGCGTAAAGAAATGTAGCATAGTTTGCCGGGACAGCTAGCTAACATCCCCTAAAACTCATTCTTGATAGTCTAGAAAGTTGCTAGTCATCTCGACTTAAAACCGTTTTAATTATCAAATTTAGCACCAGCTGCCTACACCACACCCATTTACTACCACCCAAACTAACTTTATGTGCATATCGCAATTCTTTTTTGTGGATTGTGCAACTCGGATACCTTGTTGAAGTTGATCATATCAACGCTTTTAAAAGTTAGTCGATCTTTGAATTCGTCCAATTATTGAACAGCCACTTGTACTTTAAAAATGTCTCCTTATAGGGCCTCGTGGATAACCTGCTAACTTCTTGTGATGGAAGCTTAAAACTTGAGCTCGTTCGCTTGGCCGCTATGCACGAGCACCGGCTCCAACTGGGACAGAAGGCCATCTTCCACCTTGAGGCCTTTGTTATAGCTTTCATGGCCATATATAAGCGATTTGTCGAGGACGCCCTTGGTGGAACCGAGTGGTAGAACTAAAGAACTCGGGGATGTGAAGGACTTGCATTTATATACACCCACCTAAGAAAATTCATATTTTTTTTCTACAATAAAGCTTCAAAATTTGCCTTCTGTTATTCGAAAGGAAACCCCATGGAGTCACATATGGTAAACTGTACCCAACTTCTGCAACTGGGATTTGTGCGCTCAGATGGTTGCACTGGTTTTTTTCGATGTCACTGTTTCTTCGTTCATTTGTCCGACCTTGTGAATCGTCGTCACTCGACTTGTTTATATTTTCCAGGCGTTTCAGTTACATTAACTAGCGAATAAAGAACAAGACAAATTAACTGATCTACCGATCACGTCTATGAAATGTTACAACATACTTCGTCGGTACTAGTATGATCGGACTAATAGAATCGCCTGATGCTTCCAAAACTTTCAGTTAGGGTAACGAGTTTAATGCGTGTCTTAACTACTTGTGTATTGTTTTTACTTCGTCTGCAACCGCTGTTCGTACGTGGACTAGGTACACCACCTTCCGCTGCCAGCCTGAAATAATCGGTATCGTGAATTGTCGTAAGGTACTGGTCGACGGCTTAACCACTCGAGGAGAGGGATGGGGTGTTACATTCTAGAAAGCAAAACTCTCATTGACCACTCTTCTGCATTCCCCATAAAGTCTGTTGACCTAGGCAGATTCGAGGCAGCACGAATAATCGCTTCCGATTATAGTAGATCGGCAGATGACTGCCGAACAAATTTGGCCCAGCCCAATAGACCCTGGATGTCAAATTCCACTGCGTTCACCCGTCCGATTTTATGTTCTCAGCAACCAGAGATGGGTTCATCAAAATTGATGTTCTGCTAATTTCGTCTCCGTGTCAGAGGGAGTGATCGCCGTCGGCGAGTGGTGACGCCGATCGCGGAAACAAATTTAGACAACCAAGTATGACCAAAATCAGTTTCTGATGAACGTACCGGCGGTCGTACACCTATCCGTCTTTGGTGAGGTCCATTAATTCGGCTTGGCACCCTAGTCCTAAGAGGTTCGCCAGAATTGGATGATTATTCGTGCCCGTTAAATCGAAAAATATATTTCTGGAAAAGTTTAAACCAAAGTCGCTTATTAAACAAGTTTTGTCTTCGACCGTGACCTAGCAAATGTCTCACCACAAAATCTAAGATCATGCATGCCCTTTACGTTATTTCCTAACCGCAGTTGCACCCTCCGGGGAAGAGAGCTCGCTATCACGATGTTCTAGACGCAAGTAAGGTCATTAAAACATTAGCCATAACCTATTTTAACACCGCTGTTATCCGTGATGAGGAGCCTAATCTGTCTATTTTGCCAAGGAACCCGGGTGGATGCTCGAGATGATATTAAAGAAACTTTCCTCACCACTGACTGACGTTGGTCAGTGCGCTTGTATAATTTTTATTGCGAGCCCAAATCTGATCACTAGTTGGCTCGACTAACTACGAATTTACAATGGATCAGGGAAGAGAGACCACCTTCTGAAATCTCCCGTTAAAACCTTCTAACACGCTTTCAAGCTACGAAGTGCTACACGACATTGTTAAAAAAGTTGCCCGGCTATAGAAATGACTTCGTTCTATGGAATAAGGGTCAGACCATATGTGATTTCCAATGTGGCCTTCGCTGTGTCATCATTCAGAACAGGTACGTGCGGGCAAGTGACTTCTGCAAGCGTATCTGCTCTACTTACGTCCATTTCCGGATTTTTTATGGAGGGAAATAATAAATAATCCCCAAGAAGCGCATTTCATACCGGCTACTCTGAGGCCGTGGCATCACTGTAGGTTGAAATATGAACTGTAGCGGATCAAGTGAAATAGTTTGTGTGACAAGCCATGCAGCATGACCGACAAAAGGAATCTACATGTCTAGTCAAATTTAATGGTATATTTTAGATGCATTTCAGAATGGGCTGTGAATAAAAGCGCTACTCAACACAGCCCCACCTGGTCGTGAGCTGAGTCGACTCCTGCGTACGTATGGCGTTATAAATCAAAGCGATTGCCGGGAAAAGTATAAAGGACCTCATAGTGAATGCAGATTTATGCCGCCATTGTTTTCCCTATCGCCTTCCTATACATAAAGCAAGCCTTCCAAGTGTTACCGGCTCTGCAAAAAAAAACTGGAATTCAGGCGATCGAATATCATGTTGAATGCCACTAGTTGGTTCTTGCTAAATGCTTTTTATATTTTAATATTCCGGTAGGGGGTTAGCTACAATCCCAGATACACCCAGGCGCTGGAGAGACTGGAAAGATCAGGTTTGGAATTCGAGTAGATCGCCACTTCCACTAAGTAGTGCTGTCGGCAAGCTTCGAGACGGACATGTAAGCCCCATATATCACCACTGGCCAGGGCGCGCCTGAAAGCACAATTGATTTGTTTTCGAAGTTCGTTGTAATAGCACTATGCAAAGCGCGTGGTTTCATGGCTCAATTGTATGGAGGTCGGGTCAGCGTAACGGCCAAATGTCCGGGCCCCAACTATCGGGTTTCAGTCTTGCAAGAGCTCATGTTGTTGCTAAGCGTTTACGAGGTACTCCGGAGCTAACGTTTCAATCCGAGCCAAAACCTTACGGTTAAAAACGCCCATGTAACGACTGTCATATTAATCAATGTCCAAAAAACTGCCGACGGCCTGATGTTGGCCCAAGGCTGCGACAGGACCATTGAAACGGTCAACATCAAGCGCCGTAAACAGTTTGCGTAGTTGTCGATTTATCAGAAAAGTATGGCCCTGATCTCTTCGCCTGTCTGTCATGAGTAATCCTAGAGCAAAATGCCAAGATTGAGAGTACCTAACGTGCTAGAACAGGTCTTAAGGCGAAAAATTTAATAATACGGGCAAGCGTGTGAGCATCTAACAGAAATCAGTGAAATGGTAAGGGGACGAAAGCTTTTAGAAGACGTCGACACATACAAGGAGCCACCCAAGAATTCGAAGGCATCCCGGTAACAGTCCTATCCAGTATAGTAAAAGGCAAAAATAGCAGTAGGGGACAAATTCACTGGTTTATTTAGCTGTTCCAAGCTCCGGTAAGAGACTGGCGTGAATGGAACAAGCAAGGAACCCCTTAGCGTTATCCAATAAGCATTTATATAACAACGATATCGAAATGTTCAAGCAGGGTCTGGGCAAAGTACTGCAAAAATTACCCATCACAGAAGGACTTAATGGAAATTGCTACCAAATAAATCAGTGTACAAAAAAATTTTTTTACGACAAGCGAAACCAACAACATTGGGGAAACCCCACCCTGGGAAGCAATGACTTTGAGGTGCTATCTTTACCTAATCGCCGTTTATCCCCTCCTGTCAATGTATTTCGAAGGAAATGCAAAAACGAACTGACTGCCACTCGATCTTAAAGGCATTAGTCCCGAATTTGGTATTGTGTTCCAGTAGAACTTCAGTGTAACATTGTCGTTGCCCCGCAGGCCGTGACCATCATCCCAGAAGGGGTATTTACCCGCCATGCTCTTGTAGTCGATATCATAGTTTTCGCCTCTCCTAATAATTTTGTCCCAGAGGACGACTTGGTTCAGTTCATTGTCGGCGGTTTTATATTCGGCTGCTAGGAGAATAAAGAGCTGCTTCACATTCCAGTTGAAAAGTTCACCAACGTTTGCCTAAAAAATAACGTCGTGGAATCGTGTTACCTTTACTGACATGCGCACGCGTCCCAGGTCATTATTTGTTGGGTGACTTGCTGTATAGTCGTCCGCAACCTGAACAACAACGTGGCTTACACCCAAATCTACGGGGATCTGCTTATCCACGAAGGCAGTGGACAAAAAGCAAAGAAACATTAGAGTTGACATGGTTGAGGCAAGAAGTGCTGTCAAAGCACTAATACGCGCAAATATTGAGTGCATTATTGAAGTGAGAAGAGAAGGATCGTTCCAAACAACTCAGAAAATTGGCAATCAACGACACACACGTCAACAGTGTCCAATCAAAATTAAGACCACTCTGAAGGTGCAGTTAAAGCACACTAATAAAAGTTCAAGAACATGGTTATCAGTTTCCATATCACCCGAAAAATATCACAGTAATTGTTTGATTGCTTGACATTTTTGTCCATACAGTTGATGAGATTGTTAATATACCGTCTTGAAATGCCTTCATTGGTAGATTGGTTGGCCGCCAACGTGGTTATTTTGTGGGCAAATATCAAAGATATGTTGTTGTTTCCTTAGATTACTTCTAAACTACTAATCAAATCTATGGGTTTTGGCCAGTTTTCCTTGTCCGAGAAACTCTTTCCTCTAGGTTGAAGTCAATGACTTGAATCCATTTGTCAACGACGTCTCACATTCCAAAATCCATGACACAGCTACGAATAGCTATTTGTTATGGCAGAAACAGCATTTGGCCCTAATCGGTATGGGAAAGCCATTTGAAAGAATTATTCTTGCGTCAATTTCCCTTTTCGAGAATTCGATTGCCATTTGAAAATTTTGAATGATACTTCAAAATAAAGCGGCTCTCCATCTCTCTCTCTCTCTCTCTCTCTCTCTCTCTCTCTCTCTCTCTCTCTCTATCTATCTATCTCTCAAAGTTTCACTGAATCCCTTCGCTCGCTATCCTCAATTCAATTCTATTTATTGATGGAACTAGGAATTTGTCTTTGAGTACCATATTTGTGACATGCAAATTACTGCAGTGTACAGGGAAGATATGTTGGTTGCAAAAGTTCAAAAGGACAACAAAATATCAAAATTTTTGCGGGAGTCTCAAAGCTTTTTTACTTAAAACAAACTCGTCATTTCGAACACTGCTATTTAAGCAAACAAACAAACCAAAGCTTAAGTGTTTAATGAAAAGAGGAGTTTGTTTTACGTTTTTTCCTGTGTTCTAAGGATTTGACGGCGCCCAAGCAGTGCAAAATCAATAAACCTATTTATTTATTTATTATTTAATTTAAATCTCTCATCAGTCTGGCTCATTTTCGAACATAAATCTGTCAAGGTTCCTTTTAAAGCTTTTCAAAGATGGTAACATCACAAAATCGACAGGAAGGATCTTTTATGATTCGAACACTCGGACAGAGGCGAATAACTTGTGCACATTCAGCCTGGTCATCTGAAGGTGCAGTTTTACTGGGTGAACTCGGAGATTGGTCATAGTAGGAAATTCAAAGAAGTCATAAAATGCCAGGCAGTAATCCAAACCCTGGGCAAGGCCGAATTTCCGTAGGTGATACCCACATACTTGCATATAACTCAATGGAAATAACTTTAGGTTTGTTAGGTGGATTTCATATGGCAAGGATTTATGTCTCATAAACATATTGGTGGCTGGCATTTGAACTCTTTCAAGACAGAGCGGAGCTTGAACTGTCCAGGGTCTACAGGCTTTTATACAATATCTTGAATTGGGCCTCATGAATTTTCCAATGTCCTTTGGGAAGAGAGCTTCATCGAATTCCAAAAAGGCTCTCCTGCTGGCGTGCACCGCGGACATTAGGCTCTTTGGCACTCTCGTGCACTGAGAGAACGGTTTTAATGTGGTGATAATCAGCATACCAAGCCTGTTTTGGTTTTCGCGTCTTGTAAAGCTGCACCATTAAGCAAGTAGTTTCTACTGTCCGCGGGTCCGTATGAGTTGCCCAGGCGATGTATTGTACACTTATTGATGTTGAACCGCAAAAGCCAATGATTTGACCACCCCTCCTACCGAGTTCTATTGATCTACAGTCTATCTTTATTGGCAGTGCTCCTGATTACACTCCAGATTTTTATGTTGACGGCAAACATTGTTGTTTCACAGTCAAGATCTCTGACACTCCTCCACGTATATAAGGAACAGAATGGGTCTTAGTATTGAACACCGGGGACCCCATTCTCAACCATGACAGAACTTGTCCTCTCTTGGCCGACGCAAAAAACTGGCACCGATCCCTAAGAAAGTTGTCTATCCATTTGAGGAGGTAATACCTGATTCCTATTCCTTTATGGTGAAAAACAGTTTCTGGTGTGCAATGTCAAAGGCATTTTGAAAGTCAATGAAGGTGATGTGAAACAGGTGCCTATTTTAAAAAGCTGGGGTCTGGCTCTGGAGAGATTGCAGCAACTTTTTCTTGCAGGATCCTTCTTTTCGGAATCCATTTTGACAGTTAGATAAAAGGATATGAATCTCTAGGAATTTCATCAAGTCGCTCGTAGTAATCATTTCCATAACCTTGCCGGGGATTTTTGTGAAGCTTATGGGCATCTAATTTATCAACGGCGTCTGGATACTGATTTTGTAGAGGGAACTTATATGCCCAACTTTCAATAGATAGGAGTGCTTCAGAGTCAGATGAACTCTGAAAATGCACTGAAAGAGGCATAGAAAGTTCACTGGCGAATTCATAGAGAAGTTTGTGTGGAAGCTCATCCATTCTTGGGGATATCAACTCTTTTAGTTTCTTCTATTCCCTTCGGCTCAGAACTTCTGAAAACAGGAATATAAGTAATTCTTTGAATCTGAAGGTGATATGCGGAATGATGAAGGAACCTTGCGTCGGGTGCGTAAACGAAGCGGAAGAACTGTAAAAAGGACTCGGTTTTGTCCATGATTTCAGCAAGTTTCGTTCAATGCGAGATCAGTTGTAAATAAGATGGCTGAGCTTAAAACAGTAGACTTTGAGCTTGATCCAGATGTGCTGTGCATCAGTGAATCCTAGGCTCACTCTCTTATTTCTGACTCGACGCTTGCTATAGATAATTTCAATTTTTACCGAAGAGACCGCGCTGAAAAACGTGGTGGTGGTTGCCTTCTATATATTAAGTCATCCTTTGTACATTCCCTTTCCAGCCGAGCATTTCCTCCTTTTCTGGAAATGCATGCTTTGCTTCAGTCATCCTCCCGCACAGTATAAGAGGCGTAATTGGCTGTGTCCATAATCGTCCGTGGTATTCTGACAATAAAAGCGAGATCTGTGAACTATTTGAAGAAGTTGAAGTGACTCAATTTGATGTCAAAATAATCGTAGACGATTTTAATCTGCCAGACATTGACGGACAGCCCAATTTCTCTTTGTCAAAACTTCAGAAATGTTTCGATACTATTCATTTTTCAAACATGTCCCAACTGGTCAGTTCAGTGACTAGAAATGACGCCTTCTCGCGAGATTTTGTTTCATATGCCATAGGGATCAAAAACGAACCATATCGACGTTTAGTTATCTCATTCTGAAATGCTTTTGCAGTATTAGCCTACTCTACCAACTTACCTTATTTTCCTAAGCAGTTTTTTCTCCTACCCTCTATTCAAAAATGGAGGCCTATTGAACTCTGCCTTTATTTTCAAGGAAGGAGATTTTTCACTGTCTATGTTCTATTTCACTATTAATTTCAAAACATCGCTAACTCATGACCTAACAGGACAATCGCTGGGTATATTATTAAATATTTGTACATTTTATCTGCACACATTGTAATAACTTTACTTCGTTACAAATGTTTGTTTAGACAGTGACTTGCCGGTGCTTACCAAATATAAATGCTGAAGTTCGATGCCCGCGGTAGTCTTAAACATTAGGATTTTATGCCTATTCCTTGTAAATCTGTGAAGATAGCTGTAGATATTTTGAATGCGTTTATTTTTGTAGCGATTTCTTCTTGAATTCATGACGCAATTTAAGGATAAGGCTTCTCAGTTTCTTTCTCTGTGTTTTATACTCTTTAATATACGCGACTGTCTTAGACTAACAGTATTTTCTCCACAATTTGTACTTCCTGTTTTTTTCCGTTTGAGTTTAATATAGAGACATCCAGGTAACTTATTCTGATGCACACGCATCCGAGGGCAATTTCGTCTATGAGCTGCAGAATAATATTCCTGAACAACTCCTAATATGTGTTCACAGTGCCCGAAAAATTTGGATCAGGTCGAGGTCAGTTAATCCTTATCGTATCTCACGAAAAGTACCTCACGAAATGTTACCCCTTTTTTCGTCTCTGATAGCCAAAATGTAAAAAACCAGTAGTCCCAAATAAGCACCACCTTGTTGCTTCGACCGAGCTGGATCATATAAATAATCGCATCGACGCTGTTTGATTTTTTTCGTAAAAGCCAGTTCCATATAGTTAGCCCTTTGTCCTTCCCTTGCGTTGAAGCGCCGATAATCATAACATTAGCTATGCTGGAAAAGTTCTCCAATTGTTCCAACAGGTGGATGTCTGTGATTGGGGCTGTTATAGGTGGCCTATAAACAGTGAGGACATAAAAACCATGGAGAGTTGAGAGCCCTGGAGGTCCACCATATAGCTTCCGCGCTACATGAAAACTTAGTTTTCCTGTCGCACACTGTAAGGAGTTATTTCACATGCATAATTATTTCACCACTCTGTTGGTCTTTTCTGTCACTCCGACATATTTTCGATCCAGATAGTGTTCATTCACTATCTCAAATAATGCCGGAAAGCCAGATTTCCGTTGCTGTTATCACACGCGGAAACACTTCAGTAAGGCAAATTTTAAACCCATCAACTTTAGATAAAAAGCTATGGGCGTTAATATACAAGCACTTCAACTTTGCGCCAGCTACACTTTTGGATGCGTTTGTCAATGTTATGCACCTTACTGCGTCCCCTCGGACGTCAACCCCGTAGGACTGTTCCTTTGCTCGATGAGTTTCGTTAACTTTAATTTCTTCGATCAGAACACTGGGCGTTACTGACTTAGTGCTTTTGTCTCTTTGGGCGATTGATTCCCCAACGGTGCCCGCGTTAGTGGAATAGCTGCCGTTGTCCTTAATGCAATTCTTTTATACAACTAAAACGTCCCATCCTTTTGAACTACCTCCACCTTGAGATATGCAGATTGTGTTCGCTACCCTTCAGACTTGATTGTAATTCCAAGACAAGTCCCCGGTGTTTCAGCCTTCCCGCTGGGGCGTAGTTTGTTGGAGAGTGATGGAGGTTGGATTTTTTGAAAAGGATCGCCTTGGTTTATTTTTTCTCTCTCTAATATAATGTTTGAGACGTCGCGGTCGCGACGTTCCTTGCTAATCTTCCCTCCTTTTACCGATCCAGAATGCTTTCAGAACTTTTGCTTCCATATCTGGCTGGAGAAGCTGGTTTATGACGCCATAAAAGGAAGTGAGGTCCTCAGAGATACGGTCTTTATGTCGGACTACAGTAGATTCATCCAAACCCTGAACAATAAAACGCTGTTGCCGATCCCTGTACTCCTGATTTTGGCTTTCCGCAAAGTTTTCCTAAAGAGCGCAAGGGTAATATATGGATTTCTTATTGGGATTTAATCTACTTCCGACCATAGTTTCCTCTGAAGGCCCCAAGTAGTCCACAGGACCTGGTTTTGACCATATATTCCTGTTGTGGTATTCCCCATGCCCCCTTGCCTCGTCATAGGAATATGTGCACTAGTGTCAGTAGCATCAATTAAATTAACTGACACTGCTGTTTTTCCGTAAACTGGATACTTCAGAAGTAAAAACTTCAGTTTCCTTTTTACTTTTCTTTCCCTTTGCACTCTGTCACAGAGGTGGAGAATCGAGATAGTTACTAAGTAATACGCCGTATTTAATTCATGTGTAAATACTTCGTCGATCGGAACGGAATCCATAGGTAACCCTAAGCTAAAATCAAAGATGCTTCGAGCCAGGCTGTTACTTAATAAGTCTGAACCTGATTTATCAGCTGCCGACTACATACAAATACTAAATGATACGTAATTAAACCCCTTGTTAGTCGGAATAACGCATCTTGTCAGAGTATGTTCTGCGGCCATTAGAAGTCTCTAAAAAGAGTTAAAACAAATCGTTTTTAACCACTCTCCTCGCATATGCCTCCCTAAAAAAGAGAACAATACCGGAGAGGCTATGACTGCACGGAATAGGAAGAAATGTCATGGGTAAAATTTAAATAATCTGTCTTGTTAGATTTCAAGATTATTATAATTTATAATTTCTACATATTGAATACTTGCGGTTCAAAAACATACAGGAGAGATTGATTGGCCGCTTTATACACCTGAATGAACTAAGTGAATTATTTTTTCTTTCTGTAGACTACTTTGACGGTCACTCTCTACTTTTTTATAGTGCTAGCCGGGCCTTCAAATAAAAATTTGTTAGGTATTATAAATATAAGATTTGTATTTCTCACTGTTGCGTAATCTGACCACATAATGTGAAACAATTGTATGTACTTATACGTCGGATAATATATCAGATTTAAATGGCACACCATCATTGTAGGAAAACTTGACTTGTGTGCGAATAAAGTCGCAAGTGGAGCGCGTAAACGAGCTTTTTAAACCTGTTGGCTACTTTCGTCCAATCTCAATGCCAGTAAGTTGACAAAATCTGGCAATTAGTTGGTAAACGGTCGAGAAAATAAACAGTGGCTGATCGTTATTTCTACACAACAATTCGAACCTAATGAAACGATTTTTAAAAAATATAGGTTTTACGTTGATTTCCGATCAGCACTTTTGACAGAATTATTGATACATCTTAATTCCCTCGACTGATCTGATTTCTTTCGAAGTTAGAATGTGAATAACTGTACCGATATACTGAAATTATTTTTATCTCCACTTGTTTCTCCTGTTATTCCCCGTAAAGAAATAATGAATGTCACGGATGAGGTTTACCTCCTTTATCTTTTCACCATAGGTTTCGTAAACTCTCTCGTCGATTACATCTGCAAAGCGAAAATGTCATTCTGCTCTTGATTCGACGTTTTCTTCAGCAGGCTTCGAGGCTGTCCGAAGAAAACTGGTTAGCCGATGAGGTCAACCCACGCAACTTCGGCAACCCCTGCATACGTAAACGCGACAAACGACAAAATTCAACCGGTCCAAATGTATGGCGAGCGCTCCCGTACGTGAAGAACGTCTCGGAAGCCGCCAGCCGCCTCCTTACACCACTCAGGGTTGGAGTCGCACACAGACCATCAGGCCGAAAGACCCAGTGCCAAGGCAGGAAACGTCAGGAGTCTTGTGCCGGATCTGGTGCAGTTGCGGACAAAGCAAATTCGTTGGAAAAACTGGGGGACTACTCCACACGCGAACGGCCGAGCATTCAGTAGCGGTAGGGAGGAATGATGCTAACTCCCAGATCGCGGCTCATTTGACGAAACCTGGCCACACCTTCACCTTTGATGAGGCCGAAATTCTCGCCAGAGCTGACAACCGCGAAAGCCGTGAGCTGTTTGAGTCACGGTTCTCCGGCACGCATTCAATTAACATGTGCAATGATCTTCCAACTCTATATACTCTGTTGCGATTTTGTCTGGGCAAAACAACTTATTAGCCACGCGGGAGGATGCGGGTGACAGCGGGCGAAAATCCCGAGTAATCCTCACGCCAAATATCTAAAACGGTGATAAATCACGACAATTAACGACTCAAGCATGCATTGACGAGCAATCATCCCCAAAACCCCGATCCCCGCCAAGGACCACGAGGACTGCAAAATATAGTAGGCATGCGGTCGCCGGGCAACCACGCCCTAAAAATACTGCGCCCCTTGTGCCGCCTATCACCCTTTTACGCAACTGCCTCAGATGATGGGTTCGAGAGAGAATCCGAAACGTCAGCCTAATAAAGCTCTTGTTCCAGTGATCTTATTTCCTTCTTCACGAGGTCTACTTTGTTGGAAATTGTTCTTTAAACTTCGCGAAAAGTTTTCGTGCACAGTTAAAACCCATAGAAAAACGTAGCACCCATCCTTCGAGACGCCCTTGGAAATCACACAGTTGAAGACAAGTTGACGACTGATCGTTTCAAAGTTTTCTAGTCCAGAACATATATCAAAAATTCGACCGCTCCAATTCTGAACATCCAGAGTTCGACCAGTGCCGTCCTCGAAACTATGACTTTTACCCACTGGGACGTAAAAGAGCCATTAGACGTCTCCATAACTTTCATAGTCCTAACCAGATGGCGTCTCGTTGAGTATTATAAAGGCAGAGCCTAATTATATTTTCCAGTCCCTTCAATATAAGTTATTTAATCTAGCTATGGAAATTGAACCCTTTCCCAGTGTGTGGAAGAAATCACACATCCTGTCTATTCACAAGCATGGTCAATCTTCGTCATCTGACGACCTTCGACTTATCAACACACTTTCCGCAGCTTTTAAAATCTTGAGACATTGATCAAAGTTAAGATGGTGTATCACTTAACCGAGAATACCCTTATGCGTGTGGCCCAGTATGGGTTCCTCAAAACAAGGTCTTGGGACACCTGTCAGCTCTCTTTCTTTGATCAGCTTCTACGCTCTAGGGGCAATGGTTTTGCAGTTAACATAGTCTGATTCAATTTCACTAAGGATTTTGATCGTGTCAACCATGCTTTCCTTCTCTTGAAACTTTCCTCTTTCGGTTAATATGGTAAAATTCTAAACTTGATATCTTCTTACCTGGGCTCTCGCACACAACATGCTAACAGCACCAAAGTTATCTCCGGCCCTGTACGTGTGAGGAGTAGAGTTATTCATTGTAGTGTGCTTGGCCCGCTCTTATTGTGTCTTTTGTTGACGATGTACCAGGTTTATTTCAGAATGGTAGGCCCTTTCTGGATATGCTCGATTTCAAAGTTGCCTGTCAATAAAAACCGGTAGATAGAAACATCGTGCTCCTACTCTTAAAAACCGAACTTGACGCCATTGCCCAGTAGTTCTGCACATGTCGCACTTCCCTTTCTTGGCTCAAATGCTCCACTGTGGTTGGTGACGCCAATCAACAGACTCAACTAAGCGCAGACTGTCATGCCATAAACGTGCCCTGTGATATTAAGGATCTAGACCGGGAAGATCTTCGCCCGTATCCTTCTCAATCGTCTAAACGGTCACCTCGAGTAGGGCCTGCTCCCGGAAAGCCAATGTGGCTTCCGCCGACACTGCGGAACAAATGATATGAACTTTGACGCCCGTCAGCTACAAAAGAAGTGCCAGGGGATGCGAACTCACCTATACACTACCTTTGTGGATCTAACGAAAGCCTTTGATACGGTGAATCGCGATGGACTGTGGAAAGTCATGCAGAAATTCGGCTGTCCTGAGTGGTTCACGCACATGGTGCGTCAGCTTCATGACGGGATGACGGCGCACGTCGCTGACAACGGGACAGTATCCGAAGCATTCGCAGTGAACAACGGAGTGAAGCAAGGCTGCGTATTGGGTCCCACCCTGTTCAGTCTCCTGTTCTCGGCTATGCGGATGGATGCCTACCGTGATGAGTAGCCTGGGATCCGCATCGCCTACAGAACTGACGGGCACCTTCTCAACAGTCGGCGTATGCAGGCCTCAACGCGCGTGTCTACGACTACGGTCCATGATTTGCTCTTCGAAGACGAATGCACCCTTAACACCGTGACGGAGGAGGACATGCAAAGGAGTATTGACCTCTTCACCGCAGTCTGTGCCAATTTTGGATTAACAATCAGTACAGCCAAAACCGATTTCATGCACCAGTCGCCATCCAGCGCGGAATACAATGCTCTCCGAATCAATGTCAACGGTGCTCATTTCAAAAACGTGGAAACCCTCGTTTATCTAGGAAGCACGCTGTTACGCAACATGAGAATCGATGACGAGGGTCCTAGTCGTTCAGAGCATTGTGCCCGGATTGTCTCCACAGCACGCAGTACTACCGGGTTTATCATCGGAAATTTTCAAACTATCGATAGTAGACTGCGCCGTTATAAAATTTGTGTTAGGCCTGGCCGGGAATATTGCTTGTTTCTATTTAGCCTTCTGCGCGTTAATGGAGGGAAGAAAAAAGCTATCGGTCCAACACTATTTGAATAAAAGACTTTTATATTTGGAACACCACAATTTGACATACCAAAAACATTATGGGTTTATAAGCCCTGATCATTTGCGGTTTGCCGATTACAGAAAGGATTTCTTACTATTTAACCTTTTAAACCAGAGGTAGGCAAACTCCGGCCTTTAGGCCAGATACGGCCTAGCTAGTATTCCAGTTCGGCCTAACGACCCCCTAGTTAATTATTGTTGACGACACTCCTTTACGGAGCGGAGACCTGGACCCTCTACTCGAACCAAGCCAGGAAGCTGAATCACTTCCATCTCAGCTGCCTCCGTAGCATACTGAAGCTGAGATGGCAAGACAGGATCCCGGACATGGAAGTCCTGGAGCTGGCCGGAATCCTCAGCATCCACGCCATGCTGAGGCAAGTGCAACTGCGATGGAGCGGCCACCTGGTAGGAATGGACGACGAGTGACTACCCAAACGACTTTTCTACGGAGATGTCACTACGGGTGCTCGCCGATAGGGAGGTCAAAAACGACGCTACAAGGACACTTTGAAGAAATCTCTGAAGCAACTGCAAATCAACCCGGCGACCTGGGGGACCTCGCCCAGGATAGACCGGCATGGAGAAGATCCGTGAAGACTGGTTCAGCAATCTATGAGGCCAACCGGATCGCCGCCGCCAAGGCCAAAAGAGCGGCACGAAAGTCACCAGCGCCCCGGACCAACATCGTTGGTATCCAGGCCCTGCCAACATGCCCGCGCTGTCAACGCATCTTCCGCGCGCGAATCGGCCTGATTGGACATCTTCGGACGCAATGCACCAACAATTCTACAATTCCAACTTCTACGTCAAATTCTGCCAACCCTCCTACAGACTCCCCACCCTCACTCCTGGCATCAATTCCATTACTCCAACCATCATAGAGACCACATCCCTCTTCGCATCGCCTTTTACCCCCACCACCGCCTTCGCCTTCACTACCACCACCACCACCATCAGCGATGGGGACTCTCTCCTAACCTGTCCTCAATGCTACCGCACATTCACCTCACGCATCGGCCTGATTGGTCACTTGCGAGTCCATCATACAGAGACTGGTGAACCAGTGCCTGGAGCACCAACACACAGCACAGATCTTCGCCTCTACTGTCATCACTGTCCTCGCGCATTTACTCATCGCATGGGCTTATTCGGTCACATGCGCATCCATTACAGCGGAATTCACCGCAACGCCCACAACACCGATACACCATGCACACCCTCCAATCCTTCCATTATTACCGCCACTGCCACCCTCACTACCATGAATGACATCCCCCCAGCCTCTACCGATTTCTCCTGCCCACAGTGCGCCCGCAACTTTAATTCGCGCATTGGCCTGGTCGGTCACCTGCGAATTCATTTCACGGGGGCTGGTGCACAGGGCCTGGGGCTCCAACAAAAAAGTCACCGCGCCCGCCTCCACTACCCTCACTGCTCCCGCACAATTTCACACCAAATGGGCCTATTAGGACACATGCGCCTCCACGACAACCTGTGGTAAACCACCAGAGGCTAAGCCACATCAGCGCACACAATCTACACTAATACATTGACAACACCCTCACAATCATCATACTGTACCTGATAAAATCATGGTGTCCTAGAAACCGTGGCTTGGAAGGCTGCCAATTTGACGCTTACAGCAGATCACGCCGTTGGCCCAGTGTATGTGCTGTGTGTGTCGAGTGGCTGACCCGTGGACTGGGAGTCCGACGGCGATGGCTCCTCCATATTCCCTGAGTAAGTAAATCCTGGTGTGTGCGTTATGGGCCAGGTCGTGCTGTGGCACGCGAAGACGGGTACGCCGATCCGTCAGCCAATGCGCCCACTCCCACTTCAGTCAACTGACCGGCTCGGACAGTTGTTGATGGTGGGGGTTGGGGAGAGAGTGAGGTCGACAGCTCAGCGCATGTTCCTCACTATAAACAATCTGACGCGCTTAAAACTATAACGGTGCGCTAAAAACCTTTCTTGGAAGGTTGACGACTGACGGGATAACTCGGACCACGTGGTCAGCTCAATGTGTGTTTTGTGTGGAGTGGCTGACTGGCGGACTGAGAGTCAGGCTGCAATGGCTCCTTCTTAATGCGGCCTTTATGGCACTCCCACTCCGTGGGATCCGAGTCAGGTGTGGTGGTACACCCAGAGGTGGCTCCGGTCGCGCCAGCCACATGCGCCCTCTCCCATCTCCGGTCTTCCTGACTCCTTCTTGACACCGGGCTCAAGTGGGGGAGGAGGAGAGAGTGCGGTAGTTGCAGCGCAAGGCTACTATCACTTAAAACCTATTCACGTGCAAGTCACCGTTCCTGCACCACCTGGTGTGGAGCATACGGTGGAACTCGTCGAAATCGACAGTTGAACTCTCAATTATTGTTCGATCCGGCCTAATTGAATTCTCGCGGTTTTGTTCCCCTTCATTACTGCTGGTTGCAGCTCAAGTTGTGTCTCGTGTTTATTTTTAGAACTAGTGTCAGGCGCTTGTATGAAATAGAAGCGCCTGACCGGGGAGGGATGATAAAGGTTGTGTTGTAAACAAGTTGTAAACAAGGTCTCGGTTTCATTCACCTCTTACCGGGGTCAAGGCGTGTGTTGTGCGCATCAGTGTGCTGTCAACCCTGCGGAATGAATTTTCTTCACGCTTGACTAATGTGCGTTCTCATTCGCAATAGTTCAAGATTTTCAGCAATCCTTTTGAATTTACCTATGACGACGCCCCCTCTGATGTGCAATTGGAGTTGATTGAGCTGCAGACTTCAGACGTTCTCTTGTCCAAGTTTACTTCTTGCTCTACTCTCATTGTCTTCTACCGTCAACTGCCACATGCTCAGTTTCAAGTGTTGTTAGCCCGTGCCAAGCGTGTGATCGCAATGTTTGGCAATACTTATTCATGCGAGCAGCTGTTCGCCAAAATGAAGTTTTGTAAGAACGAGCTGCGCTCTCAGCTCGCTGACAATCGCCTTAATGATATTCTGTTGCTTAACTCCTCATCATTAGAACCTGATATTGTATCTGTCTCTAAGAGCATGCAACATCATGTTTCCCATTGATCGTACTGTTTTTTTGAATAATAAACGTTTCCTTGGACACCTTGTATCTTCTGGCCTACTGTGCCTTCTTGACCTCCTGAAATGGCATAGTAGTGCGAAAAGTTTGCCGACCCCTGTTTTAAACAGTTCTACCTTTAATCTACTTGCAGCTTGACCATTATTGGCCCAATTTCTCTGGCATGCAAACTTAAGTATCTTTAATTCTATTCAGTAAACGCCTACGAAATATGGCATATGCTACCCAGGAATATAAAAATTCTGCCAAATTTGACCTTCATGAATTGAGGCGAGCGCATTCCTGTGGGACTAGATGTCAGAATTTTGCAACGACCCGAAGCTCCCATGCGAAACAGGGCAGGAAAATAAAGATGCAATTAGGTCCTAGGGAGCAATCGGGTGAAGTTTATCGCATCTCGTGCCTAAATTATCATCGTAACCAAACAGGACAGACTGGATGCATGGTTGGATTGCACATGACAGTTCGACTGTCGATTTCGACGAGGTCCGACCTATGCTCCACACGAGGTGGTGCAGGGACGGTTACTTGGACGTGATTTAGTTTAAAGTGACAGTAGCCTTGCGCTGCAACTACCGCACTCTCTCCTCCTCTCCCATCTGAGCCCGGTGTCAAGACAGAGTCAAGAAGACCGGAGATGGGAGAGGGCGCATGTGGCTGGCGCGACCGGAGCCGGCCCTGGGCGTACCACCACACCTGGCTCGGATCCCACGGAGTGGGAGTACCATAAAGGCCGCATTAAGAAGGAGCCATTGCAGCCTGACTCTCAGTCCGCCAGTCAGCCACTCCACACAAAACACACATTGGGCTGACCACGTGGTTTCGAGTTATCCCGTCAGTCGTCAACCTTCCAAGCCACGGCTTTTAGCGCAACGTGATAGTTTTAAGCGCGTCAGATTGTTTATAGTGAGGAACATGCGCTGAGCTGTCGACCTCACTCTCTCCCCAACCCCTACCATCAACCACTGTCCGAGCCGGTCAGTTGACTGAAGTGGGAGTGGGCGCATTGGCTGACGGATCGGCGTACCCGTCTTCGCGTGCCACAGCACGACCTGGCCCCATAACGCACACACCAGGATTGACTTACTCAGGGGATATGGAGGAGCCATCGCCGTCGGACTCCCAGTCCACGGGTCAGCCACTCGACACACACAGCACATACACTGGGCCGACGGCGTGATCTGCTGTAAGCGTCAAGTTGGCAGCCTTCCAAGCCACGGTTTCTAGGACACCATGATTTTATCAGGTACAGTATGATGATTGTGATGGTGTTGTCAATGTATTAGTGTAGATTGTGTGCGCTGATGTGGCTTAGCCTCTGGTGGTTTACCACAGGTTGTCGTGGAGGCGCATGTGTCCTAATAGGCCCATTTGGTGTGAAATTGTGCGGGAGCAGTGAGGGTAGTGGAGGCGGGCGCGGTGACTTTTTTGTTGGAGCCCCAGGCCCTGTGCACCAGCCCCCGTGAAATGAATTCGCAGATGACCGACCAGGCTGATTCGTGAGTTGAAGTTGCGGGCGCACTGTCGGTAGGAGAAATCGGTAGAGGCTGGGGGGATGTCATTCATGGTAGAGAGGTGGCAGTGGCGGTAATCATGGTAGGATGGGAAGGGTGTGCATGGTGTATCGGTGTTGTGGGCGTTGCGGTGAATTCCGCTGTAATGGATGCGCATGTGACCGAATAAGCCCATGCGATGAGTAAATGCGCGAGGACAGTGATGACAGTAGAGGCGAAGATCTGTGCTGTGTGTTGGTGCTCCAGGCACTGGTTCACCAGTCTCTGTACGATGGACTCGCAAGTGACCAATCAGGCCGATGCGTGAGGTGAATGTGCGGTAGCATTGAGGACAGGTTAGGAGAGAGTCCCCATCGCTGATGGTGGTGGTGGTGGTAGTGAAGGCGAAGGCGGTGGTGGGGTAACAGGCGATGCGAAGAGGGATGTGGTCTCTATGATGGTTGGAGTAATGGAATTGATGCCAGGAGTGAGGGTGGGGGAGTCTGTAGGAGGGTTGGCAGAATTTGACGTAGAAGTTGGAATTGTAGAATTGTTGGTGCATTGCGTCCGAAGATGTCCAATCAGGCCGATTCGCGCGCGGAAGATGCGTTGACAGCGCGGGCATGTTGGCAGGGCCTGGATACCAACGATGTTGGTCCGGGGCGCTGGTGACTTTCGTGCCGCTCTTTTGGCCTTGGCGGCGGCGATCCGGTTGGCCTCATAGATTGCTGAACCAGTCTTCACGGATCTTCTCCATGCCGGTCTATCCTGGGCGAGGTCCCCAGGTCGCCGGGTTGATTTGCAGTTGCTTCAGAGATTTCTTCAAAGTGTCCTTGTAGCGTCGTTTTTGACCTCCCCTATCGGCGAGCACCCGTAGTGACATCTCCGTAGAAAAGTCGTTTGGGTAGTCACTCGTCGTCCATTCCTACCAGGTGGCCGCTCCATCGCAGTTGCACTTGCCTCAGCATGGCATGGATGCTGAGGATTCCGGTCAGCTCCAGGACTTCCATGTCCGGGATCCTGTCTTGCCATCTCAGCTTCAGTATGCTACGGAGGCAGCTGAGATGGAAGTGATTCAGCTTCCTGGCTTGGTTCGAGTAGAGGGTCCAGGACTCCGCTCCGTAAAGGAGTGTCGTCAACAATAATTAACTAGGGGGTCGTTAGGCCGAACTGGAATACTAGCTAGGCCGTATCTGGCCTAAAGGCCGGAGTTTGCCTACCTCTGGTTTAAAAGGTTAAATAGTAAGAAATCCTTTCTGTAATCGGCAAACCGCAAATGATCAGGGCTTATAAACCCATAATGTTTTTGGTATGTCAAATTGTGGTGTTCCAAATATAAAAGTCTTTTATTCAAATAGTGTTGGACCGATAGTTTTTTCTTCCCTCCATTAACGCGCAGAAGGCTAAATAGAAACAAGCAATATTCCCGGCCAGGCCTAACACAAATTTTATAACGGCGCAGTCTACTATCGATAGTTTGAAAATTTCCGATGATAAACCCGGTAGTACTGCGTGCTGTGGAGACAATCCGGGCACAATGCTCTGAACGACTAGGACCCTCGTCATCGATTCTCATGTTGCGTAACAGCGTGCTTCCTAGATAAACGAGGGTTTCCACGTTTTTGAAATGAGCACCGTTGACATTGATTCGGAGAGCATTGTATTCCGCGCTGGATGGCGACTGGTGCATGAAATCGGTTTTGGCTGTACTGATTGTTAATCCAAAATTGGCACAGACTGCGGTGAAGAGGTCCATACTCCTTTGCAGGTCCTCCTCCGTCACGGTGTTAAGGGTGCAGTCGTCTTCGAAGAGCAAATCATGGACCGTAGTCGTAGACACGCGCGTTGAGGCCTGCATACGCCGACTGTTGAGAAGGTGCCCGTCAGTTCTGTAGGCGATGCAGATCCCAGGCTACTCATCACGGTAGGCATCCATCCGCATAGCCGAGAACAGGAGACTGAACAGGGTGGGACCCAATAAGTAGCCTTGCTTTACTCCGTCTTTCACTGCGAATGCTTCGGATACCGTCCCGTTGTCAGCGACGTGCGCCGTCATCCCGTCATGAAGCTGACGCACCATGTGCGTGAACCACTCAGGACAGCCGAATTTCTGCATGACTTTCCACAGTCCATCGCGATTCACCGTATCAAAGGCTTTCGTTAGATCCACAAAGGTAGTGTATAGGTGAGTTCGCATCCCCTGGCACTTCTTTTGTAGCTGACGGGCGTCAAAGTTCATATCATTTGTTCCGCGGTGTCGGCGGAAGCCATATTGGCTTACCGGGAGCAGGCCCTACTCGAGGTGACCGTTCAGACGATTGAGAATGATACGGGCGAAGATCTTCCCGGCGATGTTGAGCAACGAGATGCCTCTGTGATTATCACAGAGTTGCCTGTTCCCATTCCGTTTGTAGAGATGGAAGATGGTCGCGTCTTTGAATTCCTGAGGAATTTGTCCTTGGCGCCACATCTCCTAGAAGAGTGTTGTGAGTTCTGCCATCAGCCTGGGGCCCACCGTGCTTGTAGACTTCCGGTGGGATTGCGTCGGATCTCGGTGCTTTACCGCTGGAAATCTGCTTCACGGCCCGGATGGTTTCTGGTAGGGAAGGCGGCAGATCCAGGTCATTGTTCGTGTCCACTTGAAGGAGCCGGTCAATGGCAGCATCAGAGATGGCTGATGAGCAATAAAGGACACTTCTGAAATGCTCTGCCTAGCGCTTCAGAATTTGCGATTTCTCTGTCAGCAATGTTGTGCCGTCAGAGCTGAGCAGCCGTGCGGACCCCTTGATACAGTGACCGTAGATGGCCTTGATGGCTTTGAAAAAGTTTTTCATTTCATTGCGGTCCGCATACCCCTGGATTTCCTCAGCCTTTCGGATAATCCAGGCATCCTGCATCTCCCGCAGCCGTTGCTGTACAAGTTGGCGGCATCTGAAGAAGGCTGATTTGGTGGCGTCAGTCCAGGTCCATGTAAGCTTTGTGTAGCCCATTCTTATCCGCAAGTAAGTTGCTGATGTCGGCGTCATTGTCGTCAAACCAGTCCTGGTGTTGACGGCGTGCGCGTCCGAGGACTACGAGGGCGGTGGACTGGATGACATTTCGCAGTTGACACAATCATGTCTCCACGGTAGCATTATTACCTGGAGCATGCAGGTCCTCCAGTTTCTCAGTTATTTGGTTGCTGAAAGCAAAACGGTGAGCAGGAAAATTTAACAAAAGTGTATTTAACTTACCCGGTGGCCTCTTACCTCAGGGCCTTCGTCGGGGTTGCAGTCCGAGCCTCATCTGGGAGATGACGAGGCGGTGATCTGTCCAACCATCGGTATCGCGGATCGCCTTGGTTACCAGCACGTCCTGTCGATCTCGCCTCCGGGCGAGAACATAGTCCAGCAGATGCCAGTGCTGCGACCGAGGGTGCATCCACGTGGCCTTCTCCCGCGTCGGAAGGCGGAAGAAGGTGTTGGTCAGCCGGAGTCGGTGTTCCGCACACGCTCGCAGAAGAAGGAGGCCATTATGGTTACAGCTACCGAGACCGTGGGGACCCAGCACTCCCTGCCAGGCAGCGTGGTCCGTCCCGACGCGGGCGTTGAAGTCACCAAGGACAATTAACTTGTTCTCTTTCGGCAAAGTCGCCAGCAGGGCATGCAGGTTTTCGAAGAATTCGTCCTTCGCCGCATCAGAGCTCTTCATTGGGGAGCGTAGGTGCTGATGATGGTGGCGAACTGGTCTCCCCGAAGAGGCATGCGGAGGCTCATCAGGCGATCATTGATACCCTGTGGAAGACTGGGCAGACGTCCCTCGATATCGTTCCGGATGGTAAAGGCAACACCAGTGTCGCGTCGCTCTGCCTTTGGCCGGCCATTCCAGAAGAATGTGTAGCCGGCACCCACCTCCTCCAGCTGAACCTGCTAAGAGAATCGGGTCTCGCTGAGAGCAGCAATGTCCAACGAGCGACTAACGCCGTCCTCCTTTCCGGCCGGTTGCTCCTAGGATTGTCTAAAAGGGAACGAACAATCCAGGCTGCTAGTATGAGTGGACGCACCCGAGCAGCCTGGAGGGTATGGCGAGGGGGATGGGGACGGGAGGTATTGTTGTTTGTTTGCGTTTTACGACCGCGTATTTTGCAATCTACGAGCCGCGGTCTACTTCTACTTCAGCAGATATCAGTCTGTGTTAGTTCCTACAACCGGTTCTTCTTGCCTGGTAAACTGATTATGTCTGTTGTGGCTGCTAAAAAACCAATAATATTAGCGCATTTTTAACTCTTCAGGGGTTCCTCCTCCATTATCTCAGAAAAAGGCTAGGGACCTAAAGTATGTGACCTATCTGATTCAAAACGCTGAAATTTACGAAACTAAATGATTAGCAAACCGGCGTCAGCAAATGATCCAAAGTTTTGAAATAATAATGCACAGTTTTAAGCGAATTGAAAACATGCAATAAATATTAGAATGCATATCCATATCGATTTATTACTAAGAATATAACCGAAAGACCGCCGAAGCCACCGGTGCTACTGGCAAGCAAGAACCAACTATTCATCAGGGTCCCATTTCAAGGGGACGCAGCAAGTAAACTCTTACGAAGATGCCTAAGCCAAACTGTGTCAAGCACCTTTCCAGCAGCCGATGTTCATGTACGGCGCTGTTCTCGACTACTCCAATCCTATACGGAGGGAGCAAGGGCAAACTGTCAGCCCAGACCAACTCAATTTGAATTTATTCTTACACCTGCTCCTGTGGGGCAGAATATATTGGTCGCACGAGCCCATTTAGGGGGGTGGAGGCATACACAACACCGGAGACACTCGCCTGGTTTAGCCCGCCGGTTGTGATGGTTGCCCGGGGTCTGGCCATTGGGAAAATCCTAGCTACGAGGAGCCACAGGTGAGAGTTGGGTACCAGTTAGAGGCGGCCACAGAAGCATTCACCACCTGTACGAGACAGATGGAGCAACCAAATACTGTCTGTATGGTGCTACCGCTAATTAGTACCCCTACACCACAAAACTGGCTGTAGGCCGGGGTGACGGCTTACCAAAATTGGCTGTCTACGTCTACGAAAGAGGCCACGACTTTAATTTAGCAGCCACGAAGATAATTGCCCAATCCAGAAGTAAGACAAGTCGGGAATTAATTGAAGCTCGGGCCCCCGATGAGAACTCGGTCAATCGATTTATCGATGTGGCGCCGGCATACAAAACTCTGAACAGTCACTTTCGGACTGGCGTCACTGGTGTTTGATGAGCCCCTGCCTCCTATAACTGTTGCGTTTTTCCTTGAGAGAACTACGCTTCGTTTTTCACATTCCTACCATATTCCACTAATTTTGAGTGCCGATTCGGTGGAGTCTATCCTACGGTTTGATAGAGCTCGCGGCCTCTGAGCCTCTTGAGAGCAATGATGCTGATTCTGCTGTCCGAAACCGGTTAGTTCTTCAGCCGACGACGAGCAACCGTTCGCCGATGCACCCTTGTCTGGTGCGGGATCCCGGTTCAATAAAAAATGAGGGAGACTGAAAACGCAAACTGCAATTTTGCTAATCCTTCCTCGATCATACCTGCCACGATATCGCGGGCTGCAATTTTTTTCTCCGGCGTTGCATTCTGAAGGTTCCAATGGTGACAGGCAAGTAATGGCCTAGCATCTACATCCAATACATACTGAAAAACCTCTCCAATGCAATATATATATCTGAATTTGTCTCTGAGGATTGATTCGATTGACAATCCGAAACGTCAGGATAGTAATGTTCTTTTTCCAATGATCGTGTGTCCTTCTGTGCGACTTTGTTCTTAAGTAACAGTACTGAGCGTAATCCGCATGTCTCGAATATGCTCAGTGAAGTTTCTCACAACGCAAAATCCATCGTGCGAAAAATGATCAGGCAACAAACTCTAGCTTTTATCATAAACCCAGCTGTTTTGTGCATTAGAGAACCTTGAGCTCGCCCTCTACTTTCCGACTCAGTACTCTTTGTAGATACTTTCGGTATTTATTGAAAATACCGCGCTGAAAATGTGGCAGTGATTACCTTTTTAATATCAGAGCGTCTTATGTACGTTCACATTATGAGTAAGCTTTTCTTCATTTTCTAAAAAGGTATGTTTCTTTTCAGTCTTCCCAACGTAAAATGGGGAAAGGGTTAATGTGCTTTGTATATTATCCTCATGGATACTCCTGAAACGAAGGCCAGATCTATCAACTCTTTGAGAAAATGCATTGATCCCATTTGCTGTCAAAATAATCGGAGGCGATTTTAATTTGTCAGAAATTGACTGGCATACCAATATTCTCCCTTTTAAATTCATACATTTGTGGACACTATTAATTTTTCCAACTTGTGTCCATTGGTTAAGTCAGCGGCCAGAAACGATTGTGCATTGGACATCGGTTTTACTACGGCATCAACCCTTTATTTATCTATTCTAATCGTGAACTTTTTACAAGTGAGCACTCATTAATCAATTCGTAGCTTTCAGTTGTACTTTCTTAAAAGTCAGCAGTCAAACGAAACTACCTTTTATTTTCCTCTGGGTAACAAGGAATTAATAAATAACTCTTCAGGCACTTCACAGTGGCACGACTATTTTTTTCAAATTTTGATGCAACCTTTTCCATCATTTATTGCAGTGCTTACCAGAGATCTTCACGATTGCCTTCAGCATATAAATAAATAATTTGATTTTTTACCAGTTTACAAGCAATGTGAAAAGAAATATGGGGTGGGAATGAAGCTAACAGCGAAAAATGCCTAAAATGGATATTGTTACTAGTGTTTGTCAGTAGTTGAGGTTATTCAGGAGAAAAAACTGCAGCCCTTGGAATGATAGCAGTTCGGAACGGGGAAGGGTTGGCACAAATGCAGTGTGTGTTTTATACCCGACGCTTCCAAATACTTCTTACTAAAATAGATGCCAGCTAACTAACCTAAAATTCATATGGGTTCGAAAACTGGAGCTTACTTCTGTCTCTTTTTCCGCCCTAATAATAGCTTTATATCGTCCCTGGATTTACTCCTGTAGTCGTCCATACAACATCCCTTATTCTTCCTTTGTTATACCTCTCTCCCCTGTCTTCCACTTCTAAATGCTCTCTCTTTTTCGCTCACAGGTATACCTTTCTTTGAAATAACCTGCTAACCGATATTGGGTTATCAAGTAATCTATCTACATACCATCGAAGACTACATATGTAGCTTAGCACTGACTGAAGTAGCCTTTGATT
This sequence comes from Schistocephalus solidus, assembly GCA_017591395.1. Lineage (NCBI taxonomy): Eukaryota > Metazoa > Platyhelminthes > Cestoda > Diphyllobothriidea > Diphyllobothriidae > Schistocephalus > Schistocephalus solidus. Next base: position 51,415 of record WEDG01009568.1, on the reverse strand, counting down.
TTCCTGATTCCTACTAAGCCGCCTTGTCCATTACTCCAAGAAAGTACAATCGAGAAATCGGAAGATCGTCTCCAAATTACCTTATTCGCCTGCTCTTCCATCTTCGCGCGTATCTTCGCTTGTCGGGATCTTCCATCAGTAAGTTTGATATTTTCAGTCCATGCATCGTGTCGTTCAACAAACTTGATGCCCTCCCCAACCCACAGTAGAAAAATAATCTGGGTCATATTTACACACATGCTGGGGAACGCCCTGTTTCGTTCGTCTGTATGCATCACCAGGATGCCATTCTGTCCACTAAGATTTCAAGGTCTCAACACCCATCGGTCTCACTCTAGGTCTGCCGCCACCTAACATTCCCAGACGCATACTCACTTACTGATCCGCCTTTATAGTTTCAGTAAACCTTCGGAGAAGCCTGCCCAGTTTCCTCATATTTCTGCGCGCAATAGTTTTTCGTGGTGGAGCTATGTTCCAGATGGTGGTTCCCTGAACTCGACCCCACAGGAGTTCTGCTCACTGTTACTTTCTGAGCTGAAATATTTTTCCAACAACACATTCAAGTTGTAATTTGTGGGTATTATTATCAAAAAGTCTCGTACAAGAAAGGACAAATTGCTGGATGAAGTGTAATAAGTTGTATATCATCCATAATAGGATTTATAAATTCTACCATATGTCTGGCTGCTCACACAGGTCATTGCTATCAACATTTACATTTTTTTTTCATTTAAGTCAGTGCTGCGTTGGTTTTGCTAGTGCCCTTCGGGCGCCTACAATACCAAATTTATTATTAGTTTGATTCAAATCAGGGCTCCATTTGAGGCCTCATAGCTCAAGCGGTTAGAGTGCCAGCTGTACTGTAATCTTCCCCTTGACGTCAGGGGTATGAACCCCACCGAGGCCGGTAATTTTTTTTTTTACAGTTGTGTCAAGTAGACTCTATTATTATTATTATTACAACTACCGCGACGAAGTCAACAACTACCATCTCTCCCACCCCGCCACCGATGAGAACAGTGCCGATGCCCTACCATCACCAGCACCGCCCTCACCACCAGCAATGTGGACTAGAAATCAACCTGTTCTCATTGCGCTCGCATATTCACAGGCTTGATTGGTCACCTGAGAGTTAATCGGAGTGTGACAGGCGGACCAGTGCTAATGAGCCCGAATCTTGACATTGCCTGTAAACTGGCATTAAATACAATTATTTATTTATGCATTCGCTACATTCGCCTTCACTGTCTGAACTATCCATGCACATTTACTTCCTGTATGGGCCTATTCAGAAATACGCGCAGACGAAATCCGAATTCGCCGCAGTACGGACACTTCAAGCACACCTTGCCCATCGGCAAACCTGCCGTCTCCAGGGCTAACTTCTTTCCGCGCACCAGCTCGGCCACTACTTGCAGCATCATCAACTCTACAGCTTTCAGCATATTCTGCACAAATTTTCACCGCACTTGCAGTTAAGGCATTGAGGTGATCGGCCACTTTTGCATTCATCGCACAGAGACGGCTGAACCGGTGCCTGGAGCACCAGAATACACCCCAACAACCCAACAACCCCAAAAACCCAAATGACCCCATGCATGTTCAGGTACACCTCGTGGATACACAGTCACAGGCGCCCCCATGAAACCTGGTCCCTCTGTGAAATCCAAGTTTTTCAGTCCCTTTGTGTTAAATGCTGGTGTATTATGTGGGGACCAAATAATCTGTGTTACACGTCCAGACGAGCAGTTTTTAGCTCTGTATACCACCCCTCTGAAGCTTAGTATTAGGTGGTTGGCCGACTAAGACAATAGTCTGGTGCTTGGAAAGCCCAGAGAGAGAGAGAGAGAGAGAGTGGTATCGATCCATAGCACATATTCTTTACTGTAATTAATCTGATTCACTTGAATCTAACACGGTGCCCTAAAATCCGGGACTTCGAGCGTTGTGCCTGATGGGATGACTCCAACCTCATGGGCAACACTCTGTGTGTCGTATGTAGTTGCCATGCGATTGCTGTGCACCAGCGTACCTGTCAAGATTATCGGTTCCGACGCTCATCACATTTAGTTGCCTGTGGTGCGATAATGACACGCAGTCGAGGTGCTAACGGCCGAATTTCATCATATGTGTGAGTTTTTGTGCAATTTGGCTCGCCGGCACTGGTACTAGGAACAGTGTTCATCCGCACGTTCTCTGCCTGGCTAACTAATTTGCCCAGGCAAAGTCTCAGTACCGAATATTGAGCGCAGAGGTCGTTACGCTTATTTGTTGAAAGAGAGCTGGAAAATCAGGGCTCAAGCACTTCGTGGCACACAAGGTAGTCACTTCTAGTGAGAATTTCCGTTTTATCAAACTTGAATTAGTGGCCCGGTCCCGTCGAATGAGCCGCGACTTGGGAGCTGGTGTCGTTCCTCTTCATTGCTGTTGCGTGTTCGGTCATTCACGTTCGGAGTAGTCTTCCAGTTTCTCCGACATCATTGCTTTGTCCCCACTGCACCAGACCCGTAAATGACTCCAGATATTGCTTGCCGTGGCAGTGGGTATTTCGGTCACATTATTTGGCGCCTTATGGTTACCTCTGGTATGCGTGTAACTCATACACCAAGGAGCGTGAGAGAGTGGCTGACGGCTTCTGAGAAATTCTTCACGTACGGGAGAGCACACCAAAATTTGGAGCCAGTCGGATTTGTTCACTTGTCTCGTTTGCGCAGGCACTGATTGACAAAGTTGCGCTGGTAGCCATTCGTTCTAAGCACCCGTCGCAGATAGTTCAATTCCGAAACCTTGTTTTCTGGTTCATTGCAGCATCTCCACCGGCTGGTAGAGTGCGCTTACGCAACTGTCTTTATGGCTCATTGGGTGGTTGCTTTTTAGACTCAGTAATTGCGTCGTGTTTGTCACTTTCCTAAATACATTAGTGTTAAGGTGACCACAATATTTGCGGCAGACGAGAACACCGAGGAAGGTGAGCTGGTTGTTTTCGTCTTCATCCATCGTTAATTATATGTCCGGGAAGACGGCGTTGAGATGTCTTATGAATTCCAGCATCTGATCCGCTCGATGACGACGAAGGTGTCACTCACATATTGACCTCCAAATTTCGGTCCATGGCGTCGGAAGACCAGCCACTCCAACTGCTGCAGGACCGCCTCGGCTTTGAGTTCCAAAATCGGCGAGGCCATTGGCATTTCCTTCACCTGCCTGTAGATTGTTCCGTCAAACTTGAAGTACCTCTTAAGACAGAGCTTCAGGAGTTGGAGGATCAGGCATGTCCGAGGTTACTCCCCTTTTTCTCCTTTTTTTCTAGTACGAGTAATTTGATGGTCTTTACCACCAGGTTCTGCGGAATAGAATTAAAGAAGGACGTGATAGCAAAGAATACAATGACTTCGCTTGGCAGGAGACTTGGCCCTCTAAGTTTCTTGAAGAAATGTGTTGACGAACTGACTGAAGTGGCTGAATTAGCGGTGAAAACTTTGAGACGCCGAAGCACCCAATTTGCCAATCCGTAATTTGGAGTGCCGGAGGGGAACGCTCTCCTTATGGACTTTGGGAAGGCCATAAAATCAGGCCAAGGCCGAGTCCTGGGCTCTCGCCATGCGTCGGTCAATATTGCCCCCGAGTTTTTCAATGCCAACAATGCTGCCTTGATTTCTGGTGTCAGCGTTTTTACGGGGTTGATTGCACAAGGAACATGGAACTGGCGGTCCTCCAGTAAACGTTTCGCTTTTTGAAGGTAGGCTTTCCTGTCCAAAACAACCGGGGAACTTCGATCACACACATGCCCGATAACGAGTTCTTTGTCAGTTGCCGTAGTGCAGCACGCTTGACCTTGGACAGCACTTCGCTCAGCCTGTGAGCTATGAGGAGCAAACACACTTGGTGTCGGATAAGGCCAGTTGACTCCTCCGTCGCTTCCGTCTGAGTGAGGCTTGATTCCACGGCCGCAATAATGCTGACGGGTTTGGTAACAGCTGCGTTGAACGGGGCTTCAGGTCGTAACACCCGCATTTGATCCTTCGACGGTTCCTACGATGACAGGTTTAGCACCAGTTTGCCGTTTTTTGGGTGACGCTGGATTAGTCAGTTTTTTGAATTTGTTCTCCAGTGCTGTGACGCGTATCGATCTTTGTTCGCGGACATGTTCATTCACCCTCTGCAGGAAGAGAGTTGTACCATGAACTCACAGTATTTGGTCTTCTCTTGGTAAATCCTCTGACGGTACTCGTGAAGCCTGTCGTGGCAATATTGAAGGAACACTCGGATCATTCTTCAGCCATATCGAAATACTGCTCATCTTGCCAACTCCGTGTTTACCGGGGTCTTGTATGAAACACATTTCGGTAGCACTTTGTTGTCCAGGAACCCGTGCAGAAACCGAATCCGTGCATACGTGGAGGCCGATACTTTTGACAGGCACGCACGCGCACAGCAACGGTATGGCAAGTTCATACTGAAACCAATGTCCGGTAAGACAATTATCACACTACGTGCAGCTATCGGCGTTGCATGTGGGAGCTGCCAATTGTGACGGGCTGGGAGTGGCCTGGCAACTACATCCTATAACTACTGCAAACTTGGGCTATCCAATGCTCATATCTGAATTTGTCTATGAGGATAGATTTGAATGATGATCCGAAACATCAGGCCAATAAAAGTTCTTGTTCAAGTGATCGTGTCTCCTTCCTCGGGACTATTTCCTGAAATTCGACTCTTCGCTTCTCTTGGTAAAGAGAAGGCATTGTGACTAGAAAATTAAACTGTGGGGAAGAAGTAAATTTTTATGGTCTTTACTTAGCGAAGATGTTAAAACTAACTAACGAAGCATTATTGTACGGAATCACATTTGTGTGAGAAACTTAAGTTGCTCACCGGAACAGATTTGTAGATGCACTGACATTTCAAACAGTTTTGTCGGCTCTCCATTTTCAAAGCGTTTACTGCCAAAAATCGATCAGAATTTTAACGGACTGGTTAAAATAGCCACGCTTAATTTGGTCGATTCGTTTTTCTCTTTCGCTGTCTCGGCCTTTTGATGGACGTTTTTGGGGCTTGACGTCAGCTGGCGTTACGTGTTGTCACCGCGATGGTGGATGCTTGTAAATCTGCCTCCTCTTCGGATAGGTTCGTCGCGGGGCCGTTTGTGCTCGTATTCCTTAACTTTGGTGTGGCCACTTTGTCCTGACTTTTATGTATGTAATGACGCAGGACCGTCTACGCCGCAGGCACGTGTATATGCCTGTTGATCGAGTTAGCATTTGAACATCATGCGCCAAGCGTGAGTCCTTCGGCTTTTGAGGTACCTCAGCTTAATATGGTCACTCCTTGACTGCCAAAAGTATGAAAAGTTGTGAGTTTGGGTCAAACCTTCGAGTCGCTTTTATGTGCTCATGTAAGCGGTTCTGCACTTTTAGGCCAGTTTCTTCAACTTAGTTGTAGTCATCATTATTGCAACATAGTTGTTAAAAATCGCTGAGGTTTTGGTAGCGGGCAGTCTGTCCTTAGGTTGCCTCACATGGCAATGAATTGTTGCCTGAGGGTCAATGGTCTATGCCTACTCCTGTGGGTTTGTAACAATCCAGAGACTGCCTCGGAGACACCTTTTATGTAGAGAATGTTCCTCCAGACTTCTGGTTGCTGTTTTTGATCGTCGTCTGTTCACTCGGCGCTTGCTTTGTTTGGTAAACTAACTTGGGTATCCATTAGCTCAGCAGAAGTTACGAAGGTATTTTCATTCAGCTCTTTTGCCAGCTGGCGTGCTGCAATGTGTTTTTAACTCTTTGGATGATGCGTAACGCCAGCGTCCATCAATCTCCACGAGCAGTTGTCAAAAGGCGGAGACAGCGAAAGAGAAAAAAGATCGATCAGTCTAAGGCCAACTATTTTGACCAATCGTTTGGCATTAAACGTTTTTAGGATGGAGAGCCGACCAAGCTTTGAGAAACATCAGCAACAATGAAATCTGTTACGGTGGGAAATGTCAATTTCACAGATTTTCATCCCAGAATTCTCATCTATGCAAATCTGAACTAATTTTTTGAACCCTCAACGCTCCATGTTGCGCGCCATGGGCGAAATTCGCCCCTCGGATTGCATCAATCCAAGCGCAAGTGCACATATTTTTGTAGGACCTAGGGCGAGGAATGCTATGTTGGGTGGTCGAAGAAAATAGTTGAAGAATGAAAACGGGCTTTTCAGAAGGTCAGTGCAATTTGAGGAGAGAGTTTAATTAGAACACGGATTTAATGGTTTTGAAAGAATGTTAAGAAAATGATAAGGTTTAATTACTTGGGGTGCCTGGCGAGCTGTCTAGTTTGGAATGTTGCTGGCCACCTTTTTTGTGTGTATCTTACACGCTGGTGTGTTAGCAGGTTTCCTAACCTTACTGCCTTTCTTGATTTGGGAATTTTTATTAGGGACAGGCAGATTTGTCTGGCATAGTACTAGGCTTATTTGATTGTACCGCTGCATCAAGTGTAATTGGTCTGCTATGGGAAAGAGATTAACTTCACCCAGGTTTTTTTAAAAAGTCACTTTTCTGTGCCTCGGAGGTTGACTGTGTCTCATGAGTTCTCTTATCGCTATTGCTGGCGTCAAGCAGGCTGGTAAAACCAGGTGCATCTTTTAAGCAATGAACGCGTCTTCGAGATGGTGGATGTGACGGTGATCGTCGGCGACGGCAGAGCATTGAGTGGTGGGTCAGTGGTGGTGTGGGTGGTCGTCGTGGGCTCCAGGGGTTGGAGCAATGGCAACTATAGATACGTTTGTTGAAGTGGTGAGGTTACTCAATGTGCTCTTGTCGTTTCAGAGATGGCTGTCATCAGCGGTGAGCTTTGAGACCACCTACAGAGTGGAGACCCAAAGGCCTTCCAGTCGATAAATATTTATTGATAGGATCGAGAGAGTGTTGCAGACCAAACAGTGGAGGGATGATGATTATGGTTTTATAAAAAAGCCGTACGAAAGTGCTGGTGTTAAAGTCAGTATGATTTAGGCTAGCGTACTTTCCAAGCTGCATCAATTGTTAGATAGGGTACGTTTTCGAGGTCAAAGGCTACGATTAAACAGGTTTCGGAGCCCCGTCTACAGATGAGGTGGTAACAGGTGACAATTGAGCAAGGTCTGATTGCTTGCAGGTAAAAAGTTGAAGGTGCAACAATGGCAACCGACTGATCTTGGAGGAAATAAACTAAACTAAACGTCATGGACAAGAAGGAAACTTCTTCTATTGCGACTGCAGGAATTGCGAGCGGCAGCAGCGTTTTCAGTCACAATTTTTTGTTTTCTGGGCTGGTCTGTTGCTCCAACGGGCTTTGCACAGAAGTGGAAGATTAGCAAGAGGCGCAGCACGAAGCCACGACCTCAAAAGTGATGTTGTGCTAGCAAGTTCTGGTTCTGCCGTTGTCAGACAAAAAATAATGGGCTTGTCAATAATATGGTGTATGTGAGAGCTGCTTTTCGATGCAAAGATAAGCATTGAACCAGCATCGTTATATGTTTGGCTAATTGAGGATCAGACCGATTCCATAATAACAGGAAAATATAATCGCATCCTTCTTGGAGCTACTTTAGCGTACTTGAGAAAGTTCTCTCAGAATCGACAACAGAGTTAAACCCAAGGCGTTAAAGCCGGGCAGGCCCTCAGCGGATTTACAATATTCAGTCTAGAATCATCGTGCCATTCCTGGAACATGAAACGGGGTATGCACCGATTTAACGTCTCGACAACGCCGGCGGATATCTGGAAATTTTAATAAAACCAGATGAGAAAATTGCACCTAACTAGAATCTGGAGGTGAGGCGGCGATACGCACCCCAGAAGCTCAAGTCCTGAGAGCAACTAACACCCCTAGAATAAATTTCACGCCAAAGGAAAGCCTACTTCAGTGGAGGGAGCACGTCCCCGAGATCGTTCATTAAGGCTTGCTCAAATGGCTCTTCTATGATTTCGAAACGAGTCCTGATAGTCACATTGAACATTAACTACGATATAGAAGATTAGGACCCCTCGAAAACCTCACGACTAACAATTTTTCCTGTGAAATTCTCGCGCAGGACGTAGAGATGTGGTGATCTGTTGCAAGGACAGGAGAGGCCGCGTTCCAACCAAACTAAGTAAAGAAGGCCCAAGTAAACCATATTTCACTCAAAGCTGGAACATCCGGAGCCAACGCCAAACCAATTACATGATATACCTAGCGTTAACATACGTATAAAATCACAATTACCTTGTTTGACGCTTTCAACTCAACTTAAATTCCAACGCACACATCCCTCACCACGAAATATTGCCACTGCCAAATTTTCCCTACTCAACTGCATTCAATATGAAGCCTCGCACTGCCCCCATTCGACCTGGTCAGATGGCTTCAGGATCTTGACACTTTTAGGTGGGTCGAACTGCACGAAATGTGCACCTCGTTAGGATGCTATATTAAACAATTCAAGGGCGATTATCTTACAGTAGTGTAGCTATGGAGTTACACGGACGATTACAGTAGTGTAAGAGCACCCTGAAGAATTCGTGCAAATACCTCGACATGAGGTAGGTGTCTTGTAAAGCTTTCGTACAAGATCTGAGGTATGTCGATCCATCTTCAAAAGTGAAATTCCGGACTTCGAAGCCAATCGTGGTTAGGCATGCCATGGTCAACTTCGCAATTACTACTTCCCTGGTCGTAGCAACTAAGCACACTACTTAGACATCAAATACTACGCAATATCGCCCCTCGCATCAATAGACAGACGACAACAGAACATAAACCCAAATAAACGCGTAATGATCTGGCTGCATCGTTAGCTGCGCTTCACTGATGCTAAGTTCAGGCTACAGTACTGGCAGGGGCAAAGAGAGATACCAGCGTCGGAACAACAGGAAACCCCAGAAGACGCAGCAGGCCCGTTTAGCTGCGTGCTACGAAGTGTCCAACGGTGGTGAGTAGTGTAGCGAGTTCCAGCAAACGCGAGCTGCTAAATTAGAAAGCTCTCGACTTTTGGGAGCAATCAATCGTAGGTCACGTGGCGTTTATACCTTCAGACGTGCCTGGAAACCTATCCGACAATTCGGCTTCCTCTAGAAAGTTCGTAAATGATGGACGCGGCTCGCCCGTCCAGCGCAATCCGGGGGCAATAACCATGTTCGGGAGAGTTACACACTTGAATCTAGAAAACCACTCGTCTAGCAATCTATCTGGCAATCAGCTGGATTTTCCGATGATCGTCTACCTATGTCGGTTGGATTCGCCTAGGGTCAATGCCATTGAGAGTAATAATTTCCTACCCGCCAACCAACTAACAACATTTTAGAGACGTTTCCCTGCCAAATAACACGAACACCAGTATAAACGAGTGTATTGCACCAATATGTGCGCCGCTATTACTAATCCTACAACAATAGAAGACGCACGAAGCGAATTAGTAAGATGACGTGTAATGAAAGTGAACACGAGTGCTTTCCGGCGGCAAACGTGCGCATATTCGCCGCAAACGCTCCCCCCTATGGTTATGGGGGTAAAAAACGACTGTCGTTGAAGGCCACATCAATATGTATTTAGTGTTCATATTTTGCTGTGGAGCGAGATACGATGACCGTAAAGATGAATCTGGAAAAGAGGGTATGCAAACGCATACCTACCTGGCTAGGTAATGGAGGCAGTCGATCGTACTGAAGTTCGGTTTTCGAACATGTACTCGATAGGAATCACCAGGTCGACACCAAAGAAGTCTTTCAGATTATCTACCGGGCACCATCACATTACTCTAAAGGCCTACGCAAATAGGTGCCAGCAACAGCCGAGGCAGTGGCTATTCGGTTGGCGAATCCAACGCTGTGTTGTCAGAAGACATCAATACAAGTAGTCTGTCTTTCCTGACCGAATCCAGGTAGTGATCGCACGCCGTCCCAACGACCTGCTAACGGTCACACGCACTCCGCGTGTTTGAATTACAGACAGCGCGCATACCTAACACCGAACTTCCCCTCCTCCCCGTCCATGGTTTTATGATCCAGGTAATTGTGGTTGCCTGGTGATGAATTACCGAAAAAAAATGTTTACCAATTGTATTTTCAATCTTAATATGGAAATTATTGCAGAACTTAAAACCATGGGTGCCGATAAACGTGACTAGAGACCGCAAGTGCACCATGCAAAGTGAGTATAATTTCGTAGGAAATAGCATTTTCGCAAAACACCGAGCTGCAGGATTTAGGATGATGAACAAGAAGTCGGGTTCATCAGATGCTGTATGCTCGAGATCAATAGTATCGCTAATTTCACTACCGAAGACTGATTGAAAAACAACGGTTTGCAGTTAAAAATTATTGGTCATGTGCAACAAATGACTCAGTAGCTGGTTTTTTCCCCAGCAGGCGTCTTTTAATTGACTGACACTGTCTGGAAGAAGGTATGTCGAGTTGGAAAGCAGCTAGTTGCGAAGTATTGAAAAGAAAATAATCGATTCCCGCTTATAACCTGGACGGGGAAAACATATCCCAAGTCATGCTTGAACTGCGAGTTGTAAAAGAAGTTTCAAGATGAAATAAATCCTTAAAAGCCGAGTTACTATACAGGTTGACAAGCTTTAGTAAAAATGGTCAGATCATTACCCAACCAAATATGATAGTGGCCCGTGCAACTAGACCGGGATCGTAGACAGTGACACTAGAAAAAGGACAAGGAGAGTAAGATGAAAGTAAAAAACTATAGTCTGAAGAGGAGATGTTATGCAGTCTTCGATCCGGAAAAGCGTTCAACGAGCAGCGTGAGCAGTTGCGTAATTCGCTCAGTCGTCTCTCGAACCTCTTCAAGGAGGCCAGCATGAGCCATCGCGTTGTCCAATAGACAGTCGATGAGAGCAGTTGCCAAAACCTTATCCTCCTGTGAGTCAGAGGAAGACAGTTTGTAGAGATACTGAACAAGAGTATGTTGGGGGTTTAGTTCCAACACAGGCTCCATTGCTTGGTACTTCTCGGCTGCAGGTCTGCCGGCTAATGAGGTACGCAGAAGGTGCCGCATAGCGCCAGCCTCGCGGATAGACACCAGACAGGGATGCGAGGTTAAACGTCGAGTAACCTGTTCAAAAACAAACCTCATAGTAAATAAGGGTCAGGCGACAATCCTAATGAACAGTGAAGACAACCAAGGTATCATTGGTTAAAAAGGGATCTTAGAGAACGCAGATGGCACCGGCTATCAGGTTGGGTTGGTCAGCATTCCCCGAACCGGAAGTAGGAACCGCAATATCGCGCACTGTTCGAGTCGGACTGTTAGTCGATAGATCTATTACCTTTAACCTCATTTGATTTTATCCTTCGACATATAAGGATTAATTCGACGAGCAATTTCAGGAACGTTGGGATTGTTCGATATCCCGTTTTAGATCCTAGATGAATTGTGTTAATAGCAAGTAGCTTCGATGGGGATATCTTGGTGTTCCCACTACGGTCTGCCCGACGAAATAAATTACTACACAATCACTTAAGAAATATCGCTCAGCTTTCGTTGGTGAACTTTTTGATAGCTCAGCAAATTTACGGTTAATTGTGCGTGCCTGCCTTGAGCGCAAAACGGAATGGTAACATCCCGCGTTGTAATCATAACCAACCAGCGAATTAGCTAGTAACTTAGTTATAAGTAAATTTCAACAACATAGCGCGCTGGTTTTCGAGAGAGTGCTTTACAACGGGCGCATGCAAACCGCATTCACAAAAATCAGTACTTAGGTGGTGAGTAATTTTCCGTTTATTTAGATTTCCGTATAAATTCACGTGTATTTTAAGAGGAAGAAGGAAAAGCAAGCATCTATTCCGTGTCTTTGTGACAAAGTATGTTGGCAAACTTTGCAAGTGAGGGGATGGAGCATATGAGCTCTAAACATTCTTTTCATTTTCCTATACAGTGAAAATGTATTTCAATAAGGTGCTGCGTATGTTATCCGAAGAAAATTTGCGTAAAACCTGTCCTCATAAACACGCCTTCTGGTACCCACAGAGTAGTGCAATATAAATAGTAAGCAAGTTGTATGCTCTGTAAACAGCAGCAACAAAACTGAGGACAGAAGACATTAAAGCTGGCTTTTCGTAATACTGTGTAAAATTAATGTTTCCGGTTAAAATAGCGTGAGTAAATAGGCATTTATCGAACTGGGTTAGATTTAGACGGCCATACCGCTAATCCTTACCTCGCCCGCTGTGAACTGAAAGTGGATCCAATAAACGCGTTTGCAGTTATGCAGTCGACGTCCTCGCAAAAATTCTTAAAAATCCCTGATTTTATTCTTGACGTTAGTAGGGCATATTGCGCACTAATGCAGGGGACTGGTTAATGTTTCGTTTGAGCATCTGGATGCACGCACCATTATAATCAATGGCAAAAGGCTACCTGGGCGTTCTCCACGAGCTTTCGATGGTCTTAAACAAGACCTGACGATTATATGAAATTTTTATAATCGCATATTTCCGGAGTTACGGTTTGGACCCAAAGGTCAAATTTCCATTATCTTCTCGTTTTGGCGGGTTACCAACTGACCTTAGAGCGATGCTGTGATGAGTCAAACTCACCTGTAAAACCACACAAATAATCAAGGGAGTCTCAAATGCGGTCATAGGCAGCAGGCAGTAAATTTTTGCCCTACCCAGTCATCGGACGTCAAATAAGGCAAGATGGTCGTTCATTAACAGTTGTTTTTTTAAAAAAACAGGGCTAGATAAAGCTCGTAAGTTTAAAAGATTCCGAAAGTTAGCAATTCATATGAAGAACAACAAGAAATGATGCCGGCAGCAGACAGGACGAGGATCGACAGCCAATTTACTGGCAACTACACGAATTTTAGTAAAGAGGAGCTTTATACATCCTTTTTGTCCAACATACATAACTCTGGGATAAAGAAGCACAAAACGCAGCTCATAAACCTTTACATATTGAGTGAATTTTCCGAGAATTAAGACCTATCAAAGATTTGTTCTCATGTGTGACGACGGTGTCAAGTCGACAGAAGGAAAATTCAGATCATGGCACGTCTCAATAATCAACAGAACCGAAATTCGGGTCGCTATTGCGATCAAATATACGAGCTTGGCCACCTAAAGGATTGACGCGAATTTTTTGAATGACCATGGGTTTCAGTCGAAATAATATCACTGTCCATCACAAAGCTTTGTCCTGACTAGCCAAAATCACAGAAAAAGACAAGTAGCAGTTGAGATCTTATGATTAGTTAGCAAGACCAAAGCGGTTAGAGTTAGGAGACAAGTCATCGGTTCCTTCTTACCTTGACCTTTTTGACCTTCATATTCAGGGCCTGCTCAGCCCACTTTGTAAGTGAGTTTGCTTCCGCCTGGGTAAGACCAACCGCAGATTCTGGATCTACAGAGTCAATGTTCGACGCATCTTCTGACAGGAGTTTTTCTACTGAACTGAGATTCTTTTTGTCATACTGTCCGAGATTCATTAGGACGAGTTCGTCATACGGCTCGTATAAGAAAAGAACCTGGGTAAAGAAACAGACATGGGAAAAAAATAAGCGAAACCAGTGAAAAATGATAAGCTTTGCCAGCAACCACTGTACGGAAAAATATACCATAGCTCTTTTAGCGTCGGGAAAACGATCGTTAGAGGAGAAATAGAATGGGACACAAGCAGCATCGGTGGACAAGACTGCCGGGCTCTGTCGACCATGAACGGGTATTTTAAACGCGGGATTAAAAAGCCTATGATCTGACTATCCAAGTAGGGCGTCGTGCACACCTAAAATGGCTATATTTCATTAAGCTTAGGAATCCATAATTGGAGAAGTGGTCGTAAAGAGAGGCGAGAAGTACCAAAACAGGCAATGCCTTTTGGTCAAATTATTTTGTTGACCGCGTATGTCGGAAAATCAATCTCTTCAAATGAACTCACGTTAGACACCTTGATGGTTTAAGATAGAGCAACCTAATCAAAATCAGGTGTCGCTTTACAGACTGAAGTAAAGAAGGCCGCAGTAAAGGGCCGTCGCCGAAATCGACTGTCCGTAAGACAGAGTCGCCCATTGGAACCATGATCAGCACAGGAAATTAACAGTTGTCTCCTCTGACAGTCTGAGTTAGACTTCACAATTATAAATTTTGTACAAACTCGGCAGAATAAGGATAATAGGTCAAAGGAGATGTATGTACAACAACTGGATCGGGGCAGCAACCCTTGTAGAGATTTCAAAAGTTTGCAACGTGCAGAACGTATGATCCCGCTCACCAAGACAGTGATGCTGCCCAATGTGCTGACCTATACGCTTCATGTTGTGAAAAGTAAATTTAGTGTCAAAAACCAAGCTAACCTCGAACGTTGGAGGATGCGTTCCGAGCGGCGTTTTTACTTTGATGGTCAGTCACTGTATCTCACCTTAAACATTTTATTTCCGTCATTATCGAGTATATCAGCTGCCGCAAAAGCCCATTCCGGAGAAACTCACTAACACAATCAGGAGGATGAGATGACTGGAGAGGATAGCATCTTTGGTAAGGTCTATGGGTACTGCGTCGTCTTATCGAGGCAGACTCCATGGAGTGTCTAAGCTAGCACTTGGAAGTAAAATCCAACCGGATAATGTTGGACAGTATATCTTTGTGTCCCTCTTCGCAAAATAATTTAACGAGGGTGCGAGAACTACTACTAAATTACTAAAAGGTGTCGATTTTCGTCATTCAGCGGAGATGACATCTACTTCACCCTAGTTGCGAGCCGCACGTTAAGATGCCGACCATATACTTGCATTTGTCCTACCAGAAAAAAAGCAGCCGATTTTGTGCCCTTGAGTCACACGCCTTTACGGAAAACAACACGCCTAATGACGAACTGTCGTCATATTGGGTAAATTAGCAATTCAAGAGGGCATCTTTAATCAGTAAAAAAGCCTTCAACGCGGTGGAGAGCGAGCGGACGAGTACCCCTGGGCTGTTGAAATGTCCCGTAACTGCTGCACCCCAGGTCAAAAGTTCGAATTAAAACAACAGAGAATTTCACGTTGAGTGAGGTTGAACACTACAAATGAGGGTGTCCATGACGTCAATATTGTCGAATGGCTAAAGGAGCTAGAAATGGCCATTCCAGTATCCCTTGTTTTTGTGCGCAATGGTCTGCCTGTAATACTAACCGCTATGCGTCTTCTGGTGGGGCTCAAGTGAGCCCAAGACAGAACGGGACAAGCAAGTCCTGCAACCGATTGGTGAGCGTTCATTTACCGAAGTTAATATAGTCTGTGAAAAATACGCGCTGGCCAACGGATTGAGACATTTCAACAAAAGAATCCCATTTAACCCTCTTTGCGACGACAATTCCTCCACTCGGTCATCTGAACCACGCTTTATCTAGATGAGAATGCACAACAGCCCATTGTCAAAGGTTTGTGGATGCAACGCAGGATTAAATGAACTGAGAGTACTCTGTGAGATATACAAACCCTGGGTTCCTGCAAGTTACTACCCAATGAAACATATCTTGTCGCTTCATTCTTGGACAACCTCCGATGTTTTACGTCCACGCAGTCTATTCGTCCGAGATAATGGCAGTACCACTAATAGCTATTAAAACACTCAGGCATCAGGATACGTTAGAAAAATTAGAGAGCAGCTCAACAAAATAGAACGGTTCCAAACGAGGCTTGAAGGCACCGATGTAGTAATTCTAAAAATCAGGACTACGTTGCGCGTAGCCTATTGAGGGGCTTAAATTAAGTATTTCGGCGCCTGTAAACGTAAAAACAGCTGAAACCTCCGTATCGGGTGACTTCTTTCGGATGGCTTCAAAGTAGGGTGAGGCTTCCGCCAGGTGACGATTCGGCGCGGATAGGAAATAGATGTTACGTTCACCGGCCCGCATCCTCGAGGCGTATTCATCAAAGCTGGTAAGTTCGCCCACCGGCAGGGCGCTGGACTCGTAGCGCAGTACTCTAGCAATATCCTCACGAGTGGACTGATCAGTCTCGGTCACGATTCCCTCCTTGAGGTAGAGACCGAAGTCTGACAGGAAGTTGGAGAACTCTTTGGGATTGCGCTTAGCTTCAGTCTGGAATCGAGAAAAGCAATAAAACTTGCGTGAAAAGGTACCATTTACAAAAAGACACATAAGAAGGTTTGGCAATGCTAAATGACGAGAAAGAACGCGAAATAACGAAAAGAAAGGTCAAGCAAACAGTAAAAAAAAACCAAAAGAAGGGAAAGGTAGATAGTGGTTTTCAAGAATTATGCCAGATTACAATGGAACCGGGTGAAACCGTATCAAAAGCCCACAGATTATGCTACTTTTCATTAGGAAAACTCACAAGGAGAAAGCGCAGAATTCGTGCCGTCAGAATACGATTAATTCGATGAATGAGCCCGTGGTCTTGAAGCAGTTCTCGACTCAAATTAAGAGGGATATCTTCGCTATCTACGACGCCTCTAACGAAACGTAGCCATCTCGGCAGAAGTTTTTCAGCCTTGCTCATTAGGAGAACCTAAAAGGGAAATGTATACCATGTTGAGTGGAACCATAGTCATTAGTAGATGATAAAAAAAGGTGTGATGTACCGTTAGCCAAAACGTAATACTGTATGTGGTCGAGGCCATAGTCAACGTATTTGGCCTCGGGAGCTTTATCCACGGTCTTTATCCATGCAATGCGGTCTGTGGGAGCAAAGCAAGGGAGTTCGATCAACCGGTAACAATAAAGACGAAGAATATGGCATCTCGCTCACCTTATACAGCCAAGTTTGGGAGCTTACCAACGACGAAGTCGAAATTCTTGCAAGAGGTGATAATCGCGTAAACCACGAGTTGCTTGAATCGTGGTTTACGGGCACCCAGTCTATTATCAAGTGCAATGACCTACCCAACCCATATTCGGTGTTGAGACGCAGTTTGACCAGAGCAATCGGCCACTCGGGGAGCGCTCAGGCGAACAAATTTTCCAACGCCAGTGCCAGTGAGCCAGATGGCCAAGCAATCATCACACCATCCTCCAGCACGGGTGACGAAATTTCAGCGGATAACGACCCACATGCTAACCATCAAGCAATTAACGCACCAGAGCGCAGTCTTCATCGCTTAAGGGAGATCCGTTAATTGCCGTAGGCGTGCAGTAGCATAGCGATGCATCCTATAAATAGTGCAACTCACTGTGTACGAATAACCCCTATCTGATACCGTCTCTGAATCCAAAACGTCAGGCTCTTGTCTCAGCGATCACATCTACTTTTCACTTACCAACTCTGCTTTCATGAAGCGTGGAGGGGCAGAAAACCATCTGAAAAAAATATAACCGTCTCCTCTCGAATAAACTGAAGGTCAAAATAATTTCAGTTTTTAGTGAAACTAAGTCTGTAAACCCTGCTCAAAGAATGGGTACTGAAAAAACCTCGTGTTCTATATGCATAGTGATATTCATGGTCCTAAATGAGCATCGAGCATATCACCGGTGCATAAGAAACTGTATACTGACAAACAGCTCAAGGCATTTAACTGACCCATTGAAGGCTAGTGAAACATCAATGGGATACAGTGTTTTTACGCGTTCTTATTAGTATAAATTGGTCTCCATAAATCGGAAAATGTTCACTTCAAGCTGACAGCTGGTAACAGCCGTGTTGCCTCGGCAGGAGTTACACTTAAGGGACGACTTTGTCTTAGTGATTGTAAGCAATAGAATAAGCTAAATAATAGCTTTATCCATTAGAGACCAGAAAATAAAAAAGATCATAGCATAAAGTAAGGCAAGCTTCTAACGTAGATAAAATCGCTCGAGCAGCCTTGCAAGGTGAGTTTTACACGCATTCAAGCATGGCTTCTTCCGAAATCCGGCTAATAAAGCAATTAACCACGGCGGTAAACGGAAGGTTTGGCTGAGTGCTTGAGAGAGTCTTACAAGGGAGCGAAAACCAGAAGTTACCCAGGGCGTCAGAACGAGTGGCCTGGACCAGCGTACAAAGTTGGACCTATGAAGCACTTAGCTCTAGTATTCACCACAAAGGCTGGTGGTAAAGGCGAAAGTGAAATAACAACAAACTCCACAAAACAACGCTGCTGGCGACTGGTATAAAATGACTTAGAAGTTGCGCAAATGTGGATATTTGATCGACGACTAAAGCAGAAACGGATTGATTGAATCCCGTCCTGTCAAAAGCTCCCTCAAATCATGTGAGAATGTCGATGGTAAAGACCGTTGTTGTAGAAAAGGTTTGGGTTTTAGCGCTTTTCATCCTTCCTTAAGAGACGCAAGAATGACCGAAAACAAAATGTTGCCGGCTTGCCCCCTCATCCGGGGCTTGTATTGCAGCCCAGCTCAGGCATTACGTCGGGTGCACACTTGCAGATACTAACAAAGACGGCCCCGTTGCGTAAAAAATTCTACTTCCAAGGAGGAAGAAACAATCTAGGATTTATAATAGATGTTGAGGAGATACTTAAAAGGCGTATGGTAGATTCCTTTGCAGTAAGACAATCAACCAAATCGTGAAGACTCAGGTGAAGAATATACCCACATTGCTGAAAGATGAATTCAGTGTATTTTATGCTCGACACTTACTTCAGTCGGATAGCTCGTGTGAGTGTATATGGTTTAATTTGCCCTCGTTTTATGGATGGGCGAGGTCTTGCAAGGACCACTCAGATCTACAGTCACTTACTTGTACTTAATTCAGTTGCGATCACGACTGATTTAGCTGGTCTTAATGGTGTCGTGGATTTTACCTCTCCCCGCGCGACGATCCGCAGCAGCAAATCTGAAGAGATGCATATGGCCGGCAAAGACAAGGGAGACTGGAATGACAATTTCTGGCTTATTGGCCATCGTCAGCTAGTTAAACCAGTCTTTTTCGGCAATATTCATCTGCCTATTTTACTTTTAGCCACTGTGCGGCTGCTGGCACGGCTCGAGAGTGAGCCTAATAGCAGAACGGAACGAGTGAGTTCCGTTTGCGATCAGTGAGCGCTTATCAACGAATGTAAGGATATGAAGAGTTCGACCATTCTCTTCCCGAGTGACGGTGACCGAATGACGAAGGTTCAAGAATCACTAATGTTTTAACGAAATTTATTTAGTAATGTTTTGAGTTGACGCCCTCTTCAACGTCTTCAGGTGTGCGACGGCGCCAGATCGAGGCTAGTAACATTTATGCAATACGTTGTGTAATACCATCACGTGGGCGTCAACGCGGAAGATGAAGATTCATAAAAACAACAGCTGGAACCGTGAGCCCACGACGACTATTCGGTACTGTCTTCGTCTAATATGACTGAAGAGCTGTATGAGTCTGTTCTCAAGACCTGCGTTGGGCTGAGCCGCATGAACACGGCATCAAATGGCTTGGTGCGAGGTATATTTAGCTTAGGAGAGTGGCGAACGCGGACAAACAACAGCATGAATTGGATCAAGGGTTTCACGCCCAAAACACATAGACGAAAAATTTTTCCCTAGGACGTGGCAAACCCATATGACAACAAAGCCGATGTTACCGAGTGTCTCAATAAATACATGGTTTTGGGAGATGTTTCTCAGCTACCCTTATCCTTGAAGCAACGGAAACCAAGGAAGAGGCGATGTATTCGGTTATCGATTGAGGAGTTACCTGCCTTGGTCTGATTATTGGAGCCAGCGGCACGTAATGTTAACAAAGTCTGGCGGTAATCCTTGCAGGCGCAAACAGGGCATATTTTTACTGTGTGGCAAGTGGTGGATTTGAAAACGCTGACAGAACATCGCCAAAGACAATTACCAAATTACGAAATAACTTTCAAACGAAGAGGGCCCGAGAAGCCCGCTAGGATGAGTACGACATAACATCTGCAAAGACGAGTCTGGTGAACTACTAATGAAAAAGGATGAATGAACGTCAGACAGCTCGGCCCCTCAAAAGTCCGCTTCAATTCCAAATGAGAGGTCCTCACTTACTCGCTCCCAAGTCATAAAATCCCAAACAACACGTTAAGCACCAAGCAGATGTCCTTAGGAAAAGGTGCAGATAGGCACTGAAAAACTGTCCCGAGTTCGGCAGGCAAGCAAAATAGAATAGTTGCAATCGCAAGATACTAACAAACTGACTGAGTGAATCACAATCGATTGAGGATGAACGCAAAAGCGATGAGCATGGCCTTCAAAGGAATCAAGGCCAATGATACTCTACGAGAGGATTATTCGTCGCACATTAGCCACATAAGGTGGCACAAAGTGAGGCGTCGATACGAACTTTGAAGAACAAAAAAATAATAAGTCACAAATATCAATGGACAAGAAACTTACTTTTCGACTGTATAGTGAAATGCCAGCTTCGCCATCCTTTGCCAAATCGAAAATCGTAGGTTTCATGGAGGGGACAAAAAGCAAGGCTCTTAAATTTATGGGAGAGTCGGTCTGGAATGTAGTTCGATAACGTGGCGAATCGAATGTGTTTCCAGAAAGGAATTGGTAGAACGACTTGTACTCCTCCTCCCTGACCTTGAGGCATTTTCATTTAAAAAGAGAAGCATGACCGTAAAGACGATCGGAAAGACAAAATAGGATATGAACATGCGATTAAACGAACAACAGAATAACAGTAAAAAGAATAGCAAAATAAAAATCGTTTACTTTCCAATGAAGACATCGAAAAACGCATATTGGCTGCCGTATGGTGAAAATATTGTTACACAAAAACGATTTCTATGCAAAAAATTTTCCCCTCGAACAAATTTATATGTGACTTCAAAATCGCGCTGTTACGGTAATTTTTACTAGCACGAGGACATTACTCATGTCATCATGTTGCATGGACAATGCCCTTATGCATGAGCACGAGACGATCATTCGACGATCTAACCAAAAATGGTTATTTCCTTTTGTTCATATTTCGTCACCATTGTTATTTGTTGCCGTGTTCGCCTACGAGGACGCCAGATGGGGGTCGAGGACAAAAAGGGGCGGTCAGTAACTAAATCAGCAGGGGAGCCCTCCATCCTGATTAGTATTCCCGATGAAAACTTAAATGAAAACGATTGTATAGTCCACTTTTGGGTTGTTTAATTTGACGCTCAATGAATAAAAAGAGGCCGGAGTTGGGGTGTGGCTAGTTGGCGACGGTAGGCAGGAGAGAAATGCCTATCCCAATCTTCGTCAGTATTTAACCCGTGTCAGTTCAGTTTTGGTTCAATTCGTCTTTAAGAGCAAACTAGTGGAAACTTGTAGCATTAAGATTGGATTTTTATGCCAAAATGATTTTTATGAAAATAAATTCCGACTACAAGTGACATCAGGGAATAAGCTGCACTACTTTTAAAACGGTTCCGCACAAATAGACTACGACTGAAACTTATAATTAAGTTAAAGTGGTGTCAGTTGTAGTCAGAGTGCAAAGAGGATTTACTAAACAACCGTTTTCGTCAAGTTTTTAAAATAAATTGGAAGAGAAGACAGTAGAAATACTCATGTTTTAGACACTGAGTTAATTTTTAGTGTACTAAAGGTAAGCAGATGATGATTGTGCTGCATCACACAAAACAGAAGTATTTTTTGAAACAGTGGTGCTCACCTTAGAAGGATCCTTACACCAGAGAGGTTCGACAACATTTAATTGCTTGCCATTTAGAAACACTGGCACCCCAATGAAGTTACTGTATTTTCGAATGATAGACTCAACAACCGGTTCTTTGCAAAAGTTCGCCGCGTCTTCTTTCAGATGCAGGACTATTTTTGTACCAGGAGAGACATTATCAGCGGTTCCCATTTCGAACGTTCCAGTGATCCCTTTCGAGTTCCAAACATGGCCGCCTGTTGCATAATTTTCAGGCGAACTTTGACTACGCGAGAAAACTTCCACCTCAAAAACCACATGAAAGAGAAAATTTAGTTTAACTTTTCTGACAGACAATTTTCAGTTAATTCATAGATCTGCTTGAAAAGAGCAAGGCATACAAATAGCGAAGAATCAAGAAATTTACATACAGCTAAATTAAGACAATAAAAACAGACATACGTCGTCGGCCACCATAAAAGCGGCATAAAATCCAACTCCAAATCGCCCGATTATGTTTGCAGAATCATTAGATGATTTTGGGTTTGCCTTTATTTGTGACAAGTATTCGCGACTTCCAGACTTTGCAATTGTACCCAAGTTAGCCTCCATTTCCTCGGCTGTCATTCCAATGCCATTGTCTTGAATAATTAGCAGGCGTTTTTCTTCGCATGTTCGAACGTGTATTTCTAACGGCCCTTCACCAGGAACAGCAGCTCCGCTTGTTTGGAGAAACCTGAGACGTTCAACGGCATCGCTAGCATTTGAGATCAATTCCCGGATAAAAACCTACAAAGAATGCCAATATTATGATAAAACGGTCAATTGAAAAATTAGCAAAATAACGTAGACTCCGAGGCTCCGCTTTAAATTACAGATACTCCTCTACTTACAGCCATTAGAATGAGCCCAATTTGTGTTCACCGGGCTTTAGTGAGTTTATGGGTAATAAATCATGTGTATTGACTTAGTATCATGCTTGCTTGTGGATGTAAATTGGGGTGTAGGGGTACTTGTTAGGGGCAGCACCACACAGCTTGCATTTGGTCGCTCCATTTGTCTCGTACAGGTGGTGAATGCTCCTGTGGCCACCTCTAACTGGTACCCAACTCTCACCTGTGGCTCCTCAAAGTTGGGTTCTTCCCAGCGGCCACACCCCGGGCAACCGTCACGACCGGCGGGCTAAACCAGATGAGGGTCTCCGGTGTTGTGTGTGCCTCCACACCCGGTATGTCTGACTCCCGAACTTCCCACCTCCCCCCCTCTCAAAAAGTCCTACGGTGGGGGCGACAGCAACCCCGTAGGCGGCCCAGACTAACTCGAGTCGTTCTCCAATTAAAACAAATCCGTGACCCATAGTGGAGTTCGGCAGGCGTCTGGGATGTCCGAGCAGCCCTATTTATGGATAGCACTGCTTGCCTCCTCGCGGAGGAAGGGGCTAGAAAATGTGCCCTAAAAAGTGCTGGGTCTCACGTCTTCTGCAGCCGGCCGCGGCTCGCAGATCACAAACTACGCGGTCGTAAAACTCAAACAAACAACAATACCCCCGTCCCCATCGCCCTCGCCATACTCTCCAGGCTGCTCGGGTGAGTCCACTCATACTAGCAGCCTGGAATGTTCGTTCCCTTTTAGACAATCCTAGGAGCAACCGGTCTGAACGGAGGACAGCGCTAGTCGCTCGGGAACTGGCGCGCTACAAGGTGGACATTGCTGCTCTCAGCGAGACCCGATTCTCTGAGCAGGGTCAGCTGGAGGAGGTGGGTGCCGGCTACACTTTCTTCTGGAGCGGCCGGTCAAAAGCAGAGCGACGCGACGCTGGTGTTGCTTTTGCCATCCGTAACGACATCGTGGGACGTCTACCCTGTCTGCCGCAGGGTATCAATGATCGCCTGATGAGCCTCTGCCTGCCTCTTCGAAGAGACCAGTTCGCCACCATCATCAGTGCCTACGCTGCCCCAATGACGAGCTCTGATGCGGCGAAGGACGAATTCTTCGAAAACCTGCATGCCCTGCTGGCGACTTTGCAGAAAGAGGACAAGTGAATTGTCCTTGGTGACTTCAACGCCCGCGTCGGGACGGACCACGCTGCCTGGCAGGGAGTGCTGGGTCCCCACGATCTCGGTAGCTGTAACCATAACGACCTCCTTCTTCTGCGAACGTGTGCGGAACACCGACTCTGGCTGACCAACACCTTCTTCCGCCTTCCGACGCGGGAGAAGGCCACGTGGATGCACCCTCGGTCGCGGCACCGGCATCTGCTGGACTATGTTCTCGTCCGGAGGCGAGATCAACAGGACGTGCGGTTAACCAAGGCGATCCGCGATGCCGATGGTTGGACAGATCATCGCCTCGTCATCTCCCAGATGAGGCTCCGACTGCAACCCCGACGAAGGCCCTGAGGTAAGAGGCCAACATGTAAGTTAAATACTCTTTTATTAAATTTGCCTGCTCACTGTTTTGATTTCAGCAACCAAATAACCGGGAAACTGGAGGACCTGCATGCTCCAGATGATAACGCTACCGTGGAGACACGATGGAGTCAACTGCGAAATGTTATCCAGTCCACCACCCTCGATGTTCTCGGACGCGCACGCCGTCGACACCAGGACTGGTTTGACGACAATGACGCCGACATCAGCAACTTACTCGCGGATAAGAATGGGCTACACAAAGCCCAATTGGACCTTCGGAATGACGCCACCAAAGCAGCCTTCTTCAGATGCCGGCGCCTTGTACAACGACTGCGGGAGATGCAGGATGCCTGGATGATCCGAAAGGCTGAGGAAATCCAGGGGTATGCGGACCGCAATGAAATGAAAAACTTTTTCAAAGCCATCAAGTTCATCTACGGCCCGTGTATCAAGGGGTCCGCACCGCTGCTTAGCTCTGACGGCACAACACTGCTGACAGAGAAATCACAAATTCTGAAGCGCTGGGCCGAGCACTTCAGAAATGTCCTCAATTGCTCATCAGCCATCTCCGATGCTGCCATTGACCGGCTCCCTCAAGTGGACACGAACAATGACCTGGATCTGCCGCCTACCCTACCAGAAACCATCCGGGCCGTGCAGCAGATTTCCAGCGGTAAAGCACCGGGATCCGACGCAATTCCACCGGAAGTATACAAGCACAGTAAGCCCCGGCTGATGGCAGAACTCACAACACTCTTCCAGGAGATGTGGCGCCAAGGACAAGTTCCTAAGGATTTCAAAGACGCGACCATCGTCCATCTCTACAAACGAAAGGGGAACCGGCAACTCTGTGATAATCACAGAGGCATATCGTTGCTCAACATCGCAGGGAAGATCTTCGCCCGTATCCTGCTCAATCGTCTTAACGGTCACCTAGAGCAGGGCCTGCTCCCGGAAAGCCAATGTGGCTTCCGCCGACACCGCGGAACAACCGATATGATCTTTGCCGCCCGCCAGCTACAAGAGAAGTGTCAGGAGATGCGAACTCACCTATACACTACCTTCGTGGATCTAACGAAAGCCTTTGACATGGACTGTGGAAAGTCATGCAGAAATTCGGCTGTCCTGAGCGGTTCACGCACATGGGGCGTCAGCTTCATGACGGGATGACGGCGCGCGTCGCTGACAACGGGACGGTATCCGAAGCATTCGCAGTGACCAACGGAGTGAAGCAGGGCTGCGTACTGGCCCCACACTCTTCAGTCTCATGTTCTCGGCTATGCTGATGGACGCCTATCGTGATGAGAAGCCTGGTATCCGCATCGCCTACAGAACTGTGGAAATCGCCACGGTATTCACCTGAACACCAAACTGAAGATGTACAAGGCCATCGTCTTGACGACACTCCTTTACGGAGCGGAAACCTGGACCGTCTACTCGAACCAAGCCAGGGAGCTGAATCACTTTCATCTCAGCTGCCTCCGCAGAATACTGAAGCTGAGATGGCAAGACAGGATCCCGGACACGGAAGTCCTGGAGCGGACCGGAATCCTCAGCATCCATGCCATGCTGAGGCAAATGCAACTGCGATGGAGCGGCCACCTGGTAAGAATGGACTACGAGTGACTACCCAAACGACTTTTCTACGGAGATGTCGATACGGGTTCTCGCCGGCAGGGAGGTCAAAAACGACGCTACAAGGACACTTTGAAGAAACCGCTTAAGCAACTGCAAATCAACTCGGCGACCTGGGAGGACCTCGCCCAGGATAGACCGGCATGGAGAAGATCAGCAATCTATGAGGCCAACGGGATCGCCGCCGCCAAGGCCAAAAGAGCGGCACGAAAGTCACCAGTGCCCCGGACAAACTCCACCAATGCCCAGGCTCTGCCAACATGCCCGCGCTGTCGACGCATCTTCCGCGCGCGAATCGGCCTGGTTAGACATCTTCGGACGCAATGCACCAACAATCCGACAATTCCAATTTCTACGTCAAATTCTGCCAACCCTCATTCTGACTCCCCCACCCTCACTCCTGGCATCAATTCCATTACTCCCAACATCATAGAGACCACATCCATCTACTCATCGCCTGTTACCCCCATCACCGCCTTCGCCTTCACTACCACCACCACCACCACCATCAACGATGGGAATTTCTCCTAAGCTGTACTCAATGCGACCGCACATTCACCTCACGCATCGGCCTGGTCGGTAACTTGCGAATACATCGTACAGAGACCGGTGAGCCAGTGCCTGGAGCACCATCACACAGCAGAGATCGTCGCCTCCACTGCCCTCACTGTCCTCGCGCATTCACTCATCGCATGGGCCTATTCGGTCATATGCGCATCCATGACAGCGGAATTCACCACAATGTCGACATCACCGATACACCATGCACACCCTCCGCTCCTGCCATTCTTAGCACCCCTGCCACCCCCACTACCATGAATGACATCGCCCCAGCCTCTATCGATTTCTCCTGCCCACACTGCGCCCGCAACTTCAACTCACGCATCGGCCTGGTCAGTCACCTGCGAATCCATCGCACGGAGGCTGGTGAACCAGTGCCTGGAGCTCCGACATACAGTCGACGCGCCCGCCTTCACTGACCTCACTGCTCCCGCACATTTTACACCGCATGGGGCCTATTAGGACACATGCGCCTCACGACAACCTCCGGTAAACTACCGGAGGCTAAGCTACATCAGCACACTACCTACAGCAATGCATCGACAACACCCTCACAATCACCATTTACCAGAAAATACAAGAGAAACCGTGGCTGGGAAGTCTGCCAATCTGACGCTTCCACCATACCACGCCGTCGGCTCAGTGTATGTGTCGAGTGACTAGTGGACTGGGAGTCAGACGGCGATGGCTCCTCCATATTCCCTGAGTTTGTGAATCCTGGTTTGTGCGTTATGGGGGCCAGGTCGTGCTGTGGCGCGCGAAGACGGGTACGCCGATCCGTCAGCCAATGCGCCCACTCGCACATCAGGCAACTGACCGGCTCGGACAGTGCCTGATGGTGGGGGTGGGGGAGAGAGTGAGGTCGACAGCTCAGCGCATGTTCCTCACTATAAACAATCTGACGCGCTTGAAACTATCACGGTGCGCTAAAAGCCGTGGCTTGGAAGGTTGCCAACTGACGGGATAACTCGGACCGCGTGGTCAGCCCAATGTGTGTTTTGTGTGGACTGGCTGACTGGCGGACTGAGTGTCAGGCTGCAATAGCTCCTTCTTAATGTGGTTTTTATGGCACTCCTACTCTGTGGGATCCGAGCCAGGTGTGGTGGTACACCCAGGGGCGGCTCCGGCCGCGCCAGCCACCTGCGCCATCTCTCATCTCCGGTCTTATTGCCTGTGTCGTGAGACTGGGCTCAGGTGGGGGAGGAGAAGTGTGCGGTAACGTTAACCGCCGCGGTTGGAAGGTTGCCAACTGACAATTACACTCAGACCTCGCAGTTAGTCAAATGTGTGTTGTGTGGAGCGGCTGACTGGTGGTCTGAGAGTCAGGCTGCGATGGCTCCTTCTTAACGTGACCTCTGGCTATCTCACGCATGTGAGATGTAAGCCGTTAAACCCCCTGTTGTGTGAAATCCTGGTGCTTGTGTTTGGGGGCCAGGTCGTGTTCGTAGTACACGTAGACGAGGTCACCAGCAGCTGCGCCTGCTTCCGCAGCAGACAACTGACCGGCTCGGATGGTGGTCTGATTGTGGGGGTGGGTGAGAGAGTGAGGTCAAGAGCTCAGCGTATTTTCCTCACAATAAACAATCTGACGCGCTTGAACCTATCACGGTGCGCTAAAAGCCGTGGCTTGGAAGGTTGCCAACTGACGGGATAACTCGGACCGCGTGGTCAGCCCAATGTGTGTTTTGTGTGGAGTGGCTGACTGGCGGACTGAGAGTCAGGTTGCAATGGCTCCTTCTTAATGTGGCCTTTATAGCACTCCCACTCCGTGGGATCCGAGCCAGGTGTGGTGGCACGCCCAGGGGTGGCTCCGGCCGCGCCAGCCACCTGCACCTCTCCCATCTCCGGTCTTCTTTGACTCTGTCTTGACACCGGGCTCAGGTGGAGGAGGAGGAGAGATTACGGTAGCTGCAGCGCAAGGCTACTATCACTTAAAACTAATTCACGCGCAAGTCACCGTCCCTGCACCACCTGGTGTGGAGCATACGGTGGACCTCGTCGAAATCGACAGTCGAACTGCCAGAGGTAAATTTGAGTGCATTGAACTGTTACGTAAACTTTTGTTGAATTATAGCTAACGAACATTTCAAATTACGAACGGCCGTTCGTTTAACGTGCAAGAAGACAGAATTGGGGCAAATTCGTACGAATTAGACGCTGTGATGCAGAACACCAATGAGTAAACTTGCCGGTGGCAGGTTTATATGAAACTCGGTGAATGCAGAGGTTATAAAAGACTATACTAATGCAAAAAACAGAACGCTGATAAAAAAGTTTGCTAGGTAACGGAAACCGCAAAATGTGGACAAATAAACCTAACAGACACACTAGCGTGCATGTGCACGCCGCATGAGCCGTAACTTGAATTTCAGTCGACAGCATTAGGACACCGTTAAAATCACCTCTTTGTCTGAATAAAGAGACTTGGCGACGATATCTAGTAGCATTCGCGTATCGGCGGCAAAAGTCTTTGCCTGCATCGGTCCTGTCAAAAGTTCTTCATTGGTATTGGTGGTTGATGAAAAACGCAGTGGAACTTTATATGATAAAGCCTGTGAAACTCTAGAAATCCCAAAGCCGGTTCGTAAAAGACGATATTGGAGTACGAAACTTCTAAGTGCCAATCGTGAAAACGACATCTCAAATGTAATATGACAACCACGCCGAATAACACCGACCACTGAAACTCGAAAAAGTGCTTTTCATCTGAGATATTTAAACAATAATTCGAAGTCTCGAGGATACCCAGAGCCCCGGCAACAAATTCAACATGTACGAGTTTAACTTAGCATTCTTCCTAATATAAAATTTTGGATGTTGCACTCAAAAATGCGGAATATCTAGGGTTCAGAATGCTGCAGTCATCAGGTTGAATCGTTATAATCCTTATTGCCTAAAATTTTACAAATTCTAAAAAATAATCCCTTATAGCAAGGTAACGCGAATCGAACTCGTTTTTTCGCGGCCATTTGCGCTCGCTTTCTGCTTGATTGTCTGTTGCATTGCGCGTAGGTTTCTAAGGGCGCAGTGTGCGTGCGTGTGCGTGGGTGATGGCCTGTGCTAGCGCAGCCGTAGGCCTCACTTGTTGTTATGACCCGCTGCTGAGCGGACGCAATTGCAGACTGACATTGTATTTCTTGTGCTGCTTTATTGTGCTGCTTTTACTTTCTTTTTTGAGAATGGTTAGATGCGTATCAAATAGAGCATTTAGCCGGTTACAGCGCAACTATCTTGAAGCTTTAATTCAGTATAGTTTAGTATATAAAAGGGAGATAGGCAGAGCCTTTGAAAACCCTATTGACAGATAATTGCTAGCAAAATATGCAAATGTTACATGGCGATAGTCGTTTTAGTATATTGATCATTGCTGTCGACTAAATATATGTCCATCAAGTAAAAATTCATCAAGTCTTATTTAAACATTTTCACGCTTTCAGCCTGAACAACTGAAATTGGCAGTTTGTTCCATTCTTCAATCACCCGTTGGGAAAAGAAGTTGGCCCGCACTTCAAGTTTGGCATGATTTCTTTTCAGTTTGTATTGTTGACCTCGGAGAGTTGTCATGTTTGCCAATTCAAAAACGTTGGCCATCTGAAGAGCACAATCAACTCCCCTGA
This sequence comes from Schistocephalus solidus, assembly GCA_017591395.1. NCBI lineage: Eukaryota > Metazoa > Platyhelminthes > Cestoda > Diphyllobothriidea > Diphyllobothriidae > Schistocephalus > Schistocephalus solidus. The sequence goes on along the minus strand of WEDG01009568.1, from coordinate 21,693 downwards.
CCAGTTTAAAGACTAAAATGATATCTCATCTGCATTACCTATAAGAGAGAGGCAATTTTTATGTCTTTTAAGTCGGCCCTCATAGGGTAGGCATTCCAATCTGCTGACTAGTTTCGTCACCCTCCGTTGAACTTTCTCCAGCAGAGCGTAGTCATGTTTCATCCAAGGGCGCCAGGCCTAAACGCAATATTCCAACACTGGCTGGATAAATGTTCCAAACACTCGCCCAAAAAGCTTTCCGTCAAAATTAACGAAGGACCTCCTGATTGCGGCTAAAATACACATAGCTTTCTATGCGATATTCGCACAGTGCGACGATGGTTTGAGAGTTGGTGTTATCCATATAACCAAGTCCTTTAGAATATTTCCCTCCTGGAGTTGGTGACCACTGATGAAGTACTGGTATTCAAACCTAATCGTTCTTCTGGAACTTGACCGCAGTCGGATTATTTGGCATTTGTTAAGATTAAGGTTCAGCAGCCACTCATCATACCATGTTTTCAAGCGATCTAAGTTTTGTTGTGCTGACTCTGTTGAAGCTCTCGTCAGTTCTGATGGCGTTCACGGACTTTGAATCCTTTGCCGGTCTTCATGCTGAGGGCAAACATTACTGGCTCTGCAGACCTCAATCGGCTTATTTCTCAGTCGACAGCGAACAGCCGCTCGCCGACATACCTGCTGGTGCAGAATACCGGATCCGTAATACTGAATGGAGAGGTTCTTCACCGGGCACCTGTGTTAACGCGTCCCTGTCCAGAACTTTAACTACTCAATAAGCTGCAGTTTTTTGTCCCGAAAACACATATATATATATATATATATATATATTTGACCTTGCCTGTAAACTGGCAATAAATAAATAAAATAAAATAAAATATGCATTCAAAAAGCTCTTCGTCAAAATTAACGAATGATCTCCTGATTGCTTCTAAGATACACATAGATATCCTTGCTATACTTGCACAGTGTGACGATGGTTTGAGAGTGGTTGTTATCCATATACCCAAGTCCTTTAGAATATTAACCTCCTAGAGTTGGTGAACACTGATAAATTACTGATATTCAAACCTTATCATCCTTCCGTAACTAGACCGCAGACGGATGATTACGCATTTGTTTAAATTAAGGTTAAACAGCCACTCATCATACCATGTTTGCAAGCGATCTAAGTTTTGTTGTAATTTCCGCGCATCCTCCTGTTTTCCAATCGAGTTATATAACTTCAGATCGTCAGCGAACATTACCTTCTCGCATGTCAGACAATCAAGGCAGTCTTTCGCGTTTATCAGAAACAAAATGGGACCCAGAACGCTGCCCTGAGGAAATCCGCTGTTAACGGTTTCCCAGTGAGACTTGGCGTCTCGACTACAAATAGGCTGGCGCCTGCATGTAAGAAAGTCGGCAAACCATTTGAGTAGGTTGCCAGTCACACCCATTTGACGCAGCTTAAGGATCAGACGTCTGTGTGGAAACCCTTTCAAAGGCTTTGCTGGAGTCAATGTAGACCGCATCGACTGACAAAGCCATTTCTAATGAGTTTGTCCAACTTTCCATGGATGAGAGCAGGTTTGTGAGGCAGGATCGACCACTGCGAATTCCATGTTGATATGAACTGAACAAGTTATACTCTTCAAGATGTCTCCTCAGTTCCCTTTTGATTATCTTCTCCATCATTTTACAACAGATACTTGTGAGGCTGACTGGTCGGAAACTGTTTAGTGATGTCGTCTCTCATCCTTTATAGATGGGGGTTATGTTGGCTCTCTTCCACTCGGTAGGCAGAGCCCCCGCCTCCATCGAATTTTCAAATATCTTCGAGAGCGGCGAGGCCAGCTGGTCTGTGAATTCATTGAGAACTTTTGCGGATATACCATCTGGGCCAGGTGTGTAGTGTAGACGAGGGTCGAAACTGCTAAGAATCGAGGTGTACAAAATAAATTAACACTAAGTGGAGAATTGTGTCTAAACTACAAACGACAAAAGGACGGCAAAATGTCAGAGGATTGTAAGAATGCAGGCTCACGAAAAACGCAGCTTCTAGATAGCGAGTGTTGTTGAGGATTGTAATGAACTCTGAGCTAGATCCAGAAAGCTATGCATCAAGGATGAGGAGCAGAATCAGAAGTTCAATTGAAACGGCGATCAGTAGAATGCAATCGAGAAATGAAGATCAATCGTTGCAATTGACTGCAAGTAATTGAGAGAGATCAGTACAATCAAGATTGCAATGGCGACATGCAGCAGCGAAAACAGAAGACGTTCAACATGCCGGTTGAAGCTGGTTGTTGTGTTTTATTTAGCACATTAAAACAAGGGATCATAAAGATTCAGATGAACAAGAAAGATACAAAGATGTAAATTGTACAAATACCTACAGGTGATTTAGTGGGCTGTAGCTGTTTCAGACTTTTGCTTACTGTCTCCATTGGGAACGACACCGTGCTTATTTTGTTTGTAGATGTGGCAGTACTGTAGTATTCTTCCTTCTCGAAAGGTGGTTCCTCTGTATACACGGACATAAAGAAATTGGATAAGAGGCTGGTCTTATCAGAGTTATCAGTTAACCTGTTTCCCTGATAGTCTTTTAGACAAGGAATGCAGTCCCGATTTCGTTTGGCCTTATTTACGTAGGCAATAAACCTTTTCGAATTTCTTGGTACGTCTTTGACTATTTATGATTCAAAGGCTGATCTTTCTTTTCTCAGAAGATTCCGACAACGATTTCGCTGTTTCTTAAAAGCGGAAAAATGTTCGGGTTTTTGATATCTGGCATATGTTCTCCACAGTCTTCTTTTCTTCTTGAGATTTTTTTATTTCCGATGTCACCCACTCGGGTCGGGAGATGCACGATCGCCTTGTAAGTGGTTAGATGTTCTCTACCAACAGCTGAATCAAGTTACTAATGAAGAACCAGGCAGCGTTTGGGTCAGGTACATGTGCAGGGCTCCATTCTATCCCATTCAGTAATTCTTTCATTTTGGGATAATCCCCTTTCCATACATTTCTCTCCCTAACTGCATGACGTTTGGGTACAGAAAAATGACTGTACTCCCAAGCAAGAACACAATGATCGATTTCATCCAAGTGGCACGTAAGAACTTAATGCAAGGATGCAATTGTCGTCTCTACTTATGATTAGATCCAAACAGCTTGACTGCTGCCCATTTCGGAGCTGCGTCTCCATTGTGACATGTTGTGTAAGAAACTCGTAATTTACCAACTGAAGTTATTTCTTTTCGAATGAATTTTCTGATCGTGAGCTGTACGTTGACACCCAATCGATATCGGGAGCGTTGAAATCTCCAAGTATTAATGAGTGTTTGCTTCGGCAGATTTGCTTTACCTCTGTGGTGAGTGCTTCGTCCGGGTCCGTTCGCTGTCCTGGGGGTCGATATACCACGGAAATATGGAGGTCCGTTTGGTTTTGGGACTTTCAGTTTACAACTTAGTATTTCGCAAGACGAGTTCCTATTTAGCGAGGGCCCATCCGGAATGAAGTCAATGCCTTTTCGTATGAACATTGCGATTCCGCCACCCTACATTCATTTCTATCCAAGCGGATAAGCTGAAATCCATTTATCCTGACTTCCGTGTCTGCGATTTGTTCAGTTAACCATGTTTCAGTTAGAGCTATGAAGTCAGATTGTAAATGGTCCACGACCAGTTTGCTTTCATTCATTTTGTTCAATAGACTCTACACATTTGTGTACATCATTTTAATCTTGTTTTCTTCCCTCGATTTATAAAGATTTTTGGTTCTTTCTTCCACATGGCGATTATTGCTGGATATTTCACAAGATATATGCATTTTCCTGTCTGGGTTCAAATCTATAGGCATTTGGTAGAACTTTTGACCGGTGTGGTTGCCATCAATTTCACCGGATGTTCCCATAAAAACCAGCGCATCATTTTGATGATTTTTTTGTCTAAAATTGTCAGGTTTTGTTCCTCCTCGCATTGACGTCTTTTCAATTCTGCTACCAGTGTCCTCATTTTCATCCGATCGATGGGAGAGTAATCCGGCTGAAAAAATACTGCATGACGATTCTTTCGTAGTCGGGACTTTCGAGAGAGCAATAGATCTACCTGCTGTTTGCTCTCCAAGACGAGTTTTAATCGTCTTGGTCAAACCTCATGTGTTTCATTTGTAACGAGAGGCCCCAATCGAAAGATATTTTTGATTTCGACGATCACACCAGTTTCTTGCGTATCATTCAATAAATTTTGGAACGTCAGCAGATCCTGTTTACCCTTTCTTTTGGCGTTTCCCCAGTAGCCTATGAGACTCTCTGAACTATCAGATAAAATGATATGTCAGGGAAAAACTCGTTTCTGCATCCTGCTTTCTTTTAAGTGATGGAAGGTTGAATCATGCTCTTTGTTCCATTCTTTAATACTGTGTTCAAATTGGTCTTCATCGGTGAGCCTGTTGGTTGATTTGCAGACATCTCTATGGATCTTTCAAACAGCGTGAGTTCTACTGATACTTCGTTTGCTCGAATAGCTCCCAGGAAACCTGAATTTGGGTTTGTGGCATCCAGGTCAGTCGATAAGTCACAGGCCACTTTTCCGCCTTTAATTGGCTGGCTACCATGCCCTACTCCAGTGTAGTCGGTGGATATGTATAGAGCATGCTGCTGCCGCTCGTCCGTGGCATTAATGATACCTTAGGAGTACTGTCTTTCGACTTTTCAGAGACCGTCGATCGCTGATTTACTTTTAAGCAGTCGGATTCTATGTGCACCAGATTTCTCGAACCTGGGGAAATGCAATACATAATTTCCTCCTCGCTTTTTTTCTTTCTGGTCATTTGTATTTCAACTGACTCAGAGGTTTGATCTAATGACTTCGTTCTTTTTCTCTTTTTGTTGCGCTTAATGTTGTGTCTATTGATCTCTACCGTTTCCTTGCGATGATTATGGTCTAGCTTGCTGATGTTTTTCAGCTCATTTGCATCGTGTTTCGGCGAGTTATTTTGTTATGTTTGATGATGACTGCTATTATTTCCGATAGGAGATCGAGGTCTCCTTCTAATCCCAAAACTCTGGTGGTGAGTCCTTGGCATCCATTACAGTGTGCCAGCCCTTCACTGTTTAGCTTAGTTTTGGTAATGTTCAGTAGTGCACTGCTTTCTTCAATATTGCTGCTTGGTGGTTCTTCTCGGTCTGCTGAGAGTGACTTGAGTATTTCTAGTAAGTTTTTATCTAATAAAATCGAAAACGGTTAACAAAGGTAGGAGAGATCAGTATTTTTGGAGGATACTACTATTTTTTTGTCTGCTGGCTTCCCAGGCGTGGCCGAGCGGTCAAGAGCATCGTTCGCTAATCGAGAGTTTGGTATTTCGAATCCTGCGCAGCGGGACACCACGATTTTCTTGCATTAGCAGCCCCTTTTCCTTTATATCGAACGCCCACCGCCCATAGCCTTTCCCATCCTAATCGGCCACTACTTATATACCCATAATTATTATTCTATTCACGGCACAATTTTATTTAATCAATATGGCTAACGTTTGGATCCATTCAACCCATTCCTGCTATGTACCCACTCACTCATGAAATAGGATATGTCAAGATGAAATTTGCAAAGTAGTTTATTATAAAAAAATAAATAAAACTGTACATCCGTTGGATAAACTTGTCAAAGTTTGTCCACATGGCTGGCGTTATCCGGTGGTGGTTCCTACAAAATAAGAAATATGTTGGTTACCGTGGTGAACATTATGAAAAGAGTTATAAATAACAAAGAAAGGATTAAAATTAATATCACTACAAAATCAGAAATATGTTGGTGTAAGGACATTGAGATACTTACCATGTTTTCGGAAGTAGACTGCGTTGTGCAATTTGGACCACTGTAGAGACATTCCGGAAGCTGAATAAGTATGCTGGATTAATTCAAGGAGTATTTTTACCTTCTCGGTTGCCTTCCGGCGTTTTGATCTGCCACCATACCTATCTCTAGCACCATGGAACCAGTCAATAGCTGTTCTGCGAATAACATCAGCGGAACAGTTATTGAAGCTGGTATTTCGGCGAATGGCTTCTGCAGAAAGTTAGGGAAACGTTTAGACATACGTGTAAAAACTTTATAGAGCGGGCACCCAATAAATGACCGCTTGTCAGTGGAGCCGGCCCAGCAGAAGTTTAGGCACAGGGGTGGTCCAATGAAACATGTCAACAGGTTCCGGACGAACTCACTTTCATTTCGGCCCCCTACCACTGACAACTTTTCAATCTACAAATCACGAATAACGTTTATAAATAAATATATCTAAACCGCCTCATTGGCATAATCCTGTGCCCTATTCATTCCTCCAAGGAAATTATTGTAGGCCTCTTCTGTGCACAGAGGCAATCGACTAATTGATTGAGTAGCTGTGTTAGGGACAGCCAACGCCCTTATTTCCCGACGCATTTCGTTCAAAGCGGCCCACAGTCGTTCCATGTGGCGTGCCTGCCTTTCTGCTATGACATCAACTTTTTGACTAGGTTAAGGTAAACAAGAATGAAAAAAGTCGTACCATAGCAAATCTATGTCTTTTCGTAGTTTCTTGATCGATGTTGAAAGGACACCGTCAGATCGTTCAGTTGGTAGTCTGAGGTAGACATTAGTAAAAAAACATGCTTACTGATAAGTGGACGACGTTGAAGGTCGTACTGGTGTAATCGCAGGTGTAGATGGGCCAGGCATATTCTCATCATTAATAGGCCTAAAAATAAAAATTATGTCAAAGGTTCTTACTGCAATATTGGTAATGCCATCGGCCAGCCAGCCAGTCTCCGTTCTGGCTCTATTGGCCGGCAAATTAAATCCTCCTCATCTTCGGACTACGAAGTTAGTTGGCGTGGATATCTATATAAATAGATGAATACCATTGGAAATTTACTTCCTTCTGTAGCCCCTCCCCAGTACAGTTGGCTCCGAGATGGAGAGGTCATCCGTTTCCTCAGCCTTCTTTTCCAACTTTTTCGCCTTTTCGAGGCTTAGGTTTTCTTTCAGAATCCTAACTGAGTACACTTTGGTACCGTAAGGTGGCTGCAGGTTATTCTGTAGCAGGTACTCGCGTTGCTTTGGGTTTTTGGGCCACATGACGGAGTGTTCATTGACAAACCAAGCTTTGGCCACATCTACAAACATAACACATGAGTTAAAAGCAAATCATAATGCATTTAAATCTTATTCAAACAATTTGACGGCGCTCAAGCAGTGCCAAATCAATAAACCTATTTATATGCGGATTGGCCCCTTCTGGCCCCCTCTCAGCCCCTCTACTGGCGGGGCCATGTGCTGGTAGGGTCGAATTGGCAACGAGCCGCACGCCTACGTTTTGATATAGCTTTATGAAACGAAAAGCACTAGCTGTTTCATAAAGCCAGATCAAACATAATCAACACTATATTATGAAATAAAAATATGAAGACTATAGGACTGCATTAAAAGTTTCCTACCGTTGAACTTTTCTTGCTCCTTATCCATCTTCACATTTTTTAGCAATCAGCTCAACTAAGTCTAATTAGTCGGCAGCCTCCACACCGGAATTGACTGCGCTCGCATCGGATTGGAAGTGCCTATCACTTCTAATCGACTGCCGTCGTTTCTACCTCAGTCAAATTAATACTCTCGAACGTCAATAGCAGTCTGGTCTGAACTAACCAATCTTACCCTGATACATTCATCCCCATTCTGTATAGCTGTGTTAACTTCAAATTGTGCTATTTCAAACCTTGAAAAACAGGTTTTTTTACTTAAAAAAAAACTCGTCATTTCGAACACTGCTATTTAAGCAAACAAACAAAAAATGCTTAATTGTTTAATGAAAAGAGGAGTTTGTTTTATGTTTTTTCCAGTCTTCTAAGGATTTGACGGTTCACAAGCAGTGCTAAATCACTAAACCTATTTTATCCCGTTTAATATTTTTAATTCAAATACAGCTTCTTCTACTCTTCCACATTTTCTCCAAAACCGACTTCAAAAATTACGAAAGCAACTTAAAGATCCACCATAAAGCTCTTTGTCAGTTCACTTAAGGATTGTCCTCATGTTCAGAGAGGATGATGGCTCAATAAGGCGCTCTGTCTTCCACAAAAATACTTGGAAAGGGCAATACTTGAACTTTAAAAGCTTTGTACCAGTACAATGGAAACGAAATTTGGTACATACACTTTCAAAGGGCGAGAAATATTTGTTCAAGTGAAACTCTAGATACAGAAATTGCCTGCATCAAATCAGCCTTACTTAACTGTGGATATCCTGCACGTTTTATTCAAAAAAATATAGCAACACCTTACGACCAAAAGTGTTGGAACATTCAGTTCCAAAAAAGCCCGTTAGCATATACTTACCCTTTAAGGGTGACAATATTTCTAATACTATCAAGCGACGATTATGCGGCACCATTGGAAGAACATACAATGCAGCTCAGCTCTTCTTTATCAATCGTACTAGAAGCCTGCCAATCAACCACCCAAAGGATGCCTTGCCGTTGCACGCCACCCCAAATTGTGTTTATGAATTCACGTGCACTTGTGGATGCAAGTACATTGGGCGAACGCAAAGGCAATTAGCAACCAGAGCCGCTGAACATTTACCTAATTGGTTGTTTAAACAAGAAAATAAAGTACCACGTTCTTCGATTACTAAACATATACTAGACAGTGGTCATTATGTAGACCTCAAAACAGCTTTCCGAGTACTTGTTCGGGCACGAACAACTCGGACATTGCGCTACTTGGAAGCAGCGTATATACGGAGGGAGAAACCCAATCTTTGTAAGCAACTAGACCACGTGATCAATCTACAATTGCCCTGGTGATTTTCACCCTAGATGATTCATGGCTTTAGTTGTATAAGCTTCTCCCTCACATTTTCTTTCTTGAAGTTATTTACGTTGTCCATTGGACCTTGCTGTTATGTATTGATTTTCTGTTAATTCAAACTGCTGTCCAATTTCATTCGTTACTTGTGTTATGCAAAGACGGGTTGCAGTTGATAAGCCGTCGCGAAATTTCTTGGTACCAATAAATCCTGCTGTTTACGCCTGTTTTAAATTCATACCCGGGAGAAAATGCTTCAAATTTAAATTAGCATCGAAAATCAGGCTCGCGCAAGATAAGCATAGGGAGTCTCGGGCACTATGTGATGCCAATTCATCCAAATCTGTTGCTGAAGTCTTCCATATGCGGTCATCGGTTAAGCGTCTGAATACAACCCCGAATGTAAAAAAAACTTCATTACATAGATTTTGGGCAAATCAGAATTGTTAAATTCGTTTTTTGCAAACCACTTTACCACTGAAACTAGCCTCACGCCTCTGCTATCAAATTCACTTCTAACAACCATTAATTTCTCGCCTTCACGTATTCAAAAAGAAATAGTTAACCTAAATAATTCACATTCGGGTTGGGTCTGGTATCTTCCATAATTTCTGCCATTTTTAACGACAAAGCCAGTTTGGGCTGGCTGTTTCATTTCCAAAAAGGTACTTTGGCTGAGGATCGCTTTTTGTTTATTTTTATGATTGTGTCAGGCCGCTGAATGTGGGGTCCTCCCAAATTAAAAAATAATATAAGTTGTTTGATAATGAGTGCGGATTGCGAGATCTAGTGGCTTTACCTCGCGCCGATCAATATGCATGATAGCATTCTTAGCGCACCTAATGAACTTTTATTTGCACCTTTGAAGGGAGTAAGAAAGAGGCCCACTCTGTGCAATTTTTCATTTTGAAAAGTAAAAAAGGATGCTGCCGTGGCGTCCGAATAGTTGCCGTTTGGAAGGTTACCAGTTGACGCAATTCTTTAGTCCTCCTACCGTGAACGAACCATCTTTGTCCCTACTAACCCAGCAACGAAGGTTAACCCTAAAAAGTACGATGAATAGTGTGAGGGTTACGATGGCATGTATTACGGTCTCGTATTACAATCTGAGCTGTCCTATGTTCCCTGATTTGGGTTGCATATCTCGTTCTTTTTTATTTTCAAAGGGGACTTAGCAAGGGCTGTGTGTTTCGGTTAATCGGAGCAGTATTTTGCTCGTCAGCGGCTTTTCTGAACCGTAGTCAGGTAATATGACGGAGATTATGGTCTTTAGTCACGTATTGTATGGCATTTAATTTGCTCTATTTTGTCAGTGGTTGTTGAAAATAGCTAAAACAGGGGCCGCGGAGGTAGTGGCAGCACTCACGATGAATTTGACTGTCTGCCAATCGGATGACTGGTTGGGATCTACACAGTTCGGCGGACATGAACAGCTTGTCCACAAATATTGCTGGAATATGCCATCGGTCCTGACAGACTGAGGCTCAAGTACGACTATATTACAATATGGACTACATGACGATAGGAAGAGCTTCGGAGCTTTTGCATTATTTTATTATTTTTTGGGTTAGCTTAAGCTATAGCTGGGTGGGATATTCTTGCCTTTCCAGCACTCCCTCGCTGGCTCGCTTACTCGCAAACATGGAGACGAGGAAACACGTAATAGAAACTTCAAATATTTCCCTTCTTAACCAAAAATGAAATCGAAAACATACACCTTGAGCTGAGGATCAGAAGTAACATGACAACGTCCATAATCTCACGTGAGTAAACTGAACAGTGAATGAGGAACACTGAGGATATTTATGATAGCTAGTTGGAATTTGTAGGGTTTAGAATTTAGGGTGGCGATCTCAGTTTATATTTCAGTAACCCAAAATTTCATCAGCATTTTGACAAAAGAGACTAACTGCTATCAAATTGGCACGAAATTCATCTTCCCAGTTACCTGGGCTTGAGGCAGAAGGCGCACGCTAACAAGATCGCAACCTCTTGCAATATGTTTAGGAGCTAAAATCGGTCTAAATACCGCAAAATTGGGCGCACATATATTTTTATGCAAATTTTGCATTTTGTCATTGTAAATTGTACTTATTGCTAGCAATTTTACTAATATTTATTATCCTTATATCATTTTTATCAAATGGATACTAAAACTGCATAATTTGAATGAATGTTTATAGACTTAACAAGCCCAGTTGTTGTTCATTGATGATCTTAGTAGAAATCGTAGTCATTATGGTTTGTTTCTTACATGTTAAGATAATAAAGATAGATGTTATAGCATTAATCATAAAGCTTTAACCATGAAAGCAGCATAAAATATAAAAAAATAAACGTATGTGCCTCCATTTTATAATAATAATAATAATAAATAATAATATAAGGATAATAATGATAAGTAATAGAGGTAGCAATAAGAACAACAGAAACTGGGATTTTTTTTGACAGTTTTTCTAGCGATATACATAGGCTTTGAAATGTTTTCAGTGCTGTTTTTAGGGGTGATATTTGTCACCAATGGAGTAAGTAACTGGTAACAAGCGTGACAGGACTGGAAGCACTAAAATCAGTAGAATTAGTATCATTAGGTAAACTATTGAACAAAACTTTAGTAATTTAGTAGAAGTAGTAGTAAATTATATTGTTGATGATTTTTTACTGGTAGCAATGCGTGGCGGTGGTGAAGATACTGGTATTGATTTTAGTGGTAATATTATAAGAAACAGTACTATACGAAAAAGTATAAACGTTAGTGTTCAAAACATATTGTTTAGTAAAAGCATTTGAATTGCCCTAAAATTGGACAGTTTTCTTATCTTTTCCGACTAGATTCTGCTATAACCCGGAAGCAAAGTGAAACCGCAAAATTAACTTTACCGCTTATTATTGGTTAATGTTTGAAATGTGCAGAAATATTTACTCTATATGTTGAATAAAGTCCTTTGGTTTGGTTTGTATATGTGATTACTTCAGATTTCAGATTTCTGCAAACTATCCACATAACGGTTATGCCAATTTCATATGCGTTTGTTGTTGGCATCGGCATAATTTCTAATCCTGTGGGGTAGCACTTTTCTGTTGCTCTTTTGCGGAAAGACTGTTGTCAATTTCAAAGATGAATAAATGGGTAGGAAGAAGAAGTAGAAGAGGAATTGGGAAAGTAAGTACGTGTTCCCGACTCTTGATGAAGTTTTCAATCAATTAAAAGAAAATAGCATCTTGTGCAGTGAAGAAAACACCGAACTGTGTGATGACAGCACCACTGCCGCAAACGCTTACCCTTTAACCTAATTGCTCATAAATCGATTGCATTAGCCATTTTGCGTTAACCGCCGCTATCAGCCAGTCTGGGCTACTTTTTATGACTATATCCACATAAATCTGTGAATGCTAATGCGTGGTCTAACATAAAATGTTAGAGCTTACTACACAATACCATACCACGTCAACAGTAAGAATAGTTTTTAGAAGACGTCTGCTCCTATGTGGTGGTAAGGGTTACCATTATAATTCTAGAAACGTTCAAGTAATTACATGGTCATAGTTTAATTTTTTATTGATTTACCAAGTTGCAGTTTGCGAAACCTGTCACATTTTAAAAACGACAGTCACTTTTACGTATCCAAATGTGTTGTCTTGTCTGTGTTTTGTTCCGATACCCAGAACAGTCAATTTGTGCTCCACAACTTGAGAGTTAGTCTGATCGTACCTTATTTGTTTCATGGATTCGACCTGGGAATCGTTTGCAACAACTATTCCCTGTCACCAATATATTAACACGTAGCGAAAACTCTTGTATTTTGTCTGCCTTGAACTGTAGTATATTTCAGCACAGAAAATGTCAAGTGGAAAATAGTTGTTGGGGTCACAGTTCTGCATGAAGTGGTCTCCGTCTGTTAACATAGATGCATCAAGGAAACACAATTCGTTGCTTTAAATTTCGTCGTGTTTGTCAAGAAAACACGCAATGCGACGTCTTGGAGTCTATGCCGACATTTGGCTCTTTCATAATGACCAGCGGGTTATTTACACAAAGTGAAAGAAGTAGTTATGTTAAACATGCCTGGGGATGACATTTACAGCTCATGTTATCCAGATTTTGATAATATTCATAAAAAGATATATTTCGCTTGTGCAGTTGGACTCACCATAAGTGAATGTAAGTGTTTGAGATCCACGTTTGTGTATGATTAACGAACAGGGCTTCTTGCGCACTGGAACACTTTCTTCCTTATGGAGAGTTTTCGAAATTGTGCTCGAATCCATCGTCAGAGCTCGTAAACGTTTTCTCTGAACCATCTAATTTTTTCTTCCACTAATTATATGCCTGCAATTGCGGAATGTTCTAGGAAGTTAAGTTTGCGTTTTCAAACGATTTATTTTTGAATGGGTAACTTGCTTTATGGTAACAAGATATTTATAGTCTAAAAGCAAATTACACCCTCTAAAAAGGTTTATCAGGAAACTGCTAACTCTTGCATGGATGTTGGCCTTCTTGTTCAAAATTCTCAACAGGATTTGGTGAATGTTTATATCCTCAACTTCACAGGAAACTATATTTTTTTCTGAATTGAACAGGCTGGCTTCAAAAAGGTTTATAGTTATTGGGCATTTTAGTCTGGCATGTAACGTGTACTCTCTGAAAGGTGCGATAGAATAAACATTTTACAACAAATGGAGCGTTTATTATTCAAATTAACTAAGGAACACTTGGATCACTTGAACGTCTCTACTGTGTGCGGGTATGGTGCAGTTTTAATTACCTTAAAACGTTTAAAGTATTTCGTCGTGTTATATGAACACATAAAAAAATCTGTGATTCCGAAGCCATTAAACGACGACACAAAAAGTAATTTATAGAGTTAACGTGTTTGGTTTGAAGAAAAAAAGAATGGGATTTTATTGATAAAATGCTATCACATAAAAGTTAAACATAAATTCCGAATGGTATTTTTGATATGAGAAGATCACCATAGTACGGATGGAAGGTGAGTCATAGTTGAACATAGGCTAAAAATATTTCAGTCACGGCACGATGCTGGTTTATGAACGAGCATCTCTCCGTCCACAAAACTACAAGTACGTTCTTTACAAAATGCCTACTTAAATGGTACGCAGCGTGAGCAATGATTGTAGTCTGAATGTAGTCTGAATACACTGAATGCAGGTATGACGGCGGATCGGGTTAATGATCATTGGTGACTTGTGGGAAGATTTTTCAAAACGAAACGTTTTCCCTTTTTAATTTCGAAATTTGACGAAGGTGCACGTTTAATAATAAATAATATTAAGAGTATAACTTCCATATAGTATATATAGGTTTAAGGGGCATCGAATGGCAAAAGTAAAAATACTTATGATCGAAGCTTTACTATTCGCCTGTGATTAGATTTTGCAGTCAAACGAAATGGAACTTATTCAGAATTGGTATCCTGAAGAAAAGGTAATATCTGTGGATGATTTTGCAAAATAAATACTATTTAAAATCAGCCTAAGAACCTGATTTAAATTAACAAAAATTTTTAGAGTATAGATAAAAAAAATTTAAATGTCCTGAATTTAATTACTTCAACTGATTCCCTTCTGATGGAAATAACTTGTGGTAAATTATCACCTTATATGTCACAAAGTCTTTATACTCACAGTGGCAGTAACGATTTTCAAAATAGATGATCAAACGAATTACACTATCGGACAAAAAATTAAACGGATACTGAAACTTATGGAATGTTTACTTATATTCGTGCGGCTAGCATAATGGTTTAGAGATTTTAAACTGTAAACAGAACCTATGCGCTGCCATGTGGCATATATTTAGACAAAAGCACCTATATGTGTGATTTTTAAAGGCTTAGATCTTTACACTCCTTAAGTTGCTTAAACCAAGGCTTTTTTAAACACAGCGAATTCCGTCCAACAGCATTTTTTATCAGAGGTTTTTCTTTCCGAAAGGTTATGACTATTTTTAGCCAAAATGTTCTAATTGAGAACAGGTCTAACTCCTAACCATAAGCGACCATTTTAAAAGGTGCCTACGAAAGCAAACGCGAGGTCATTACAACATATTATTTTATTTTTAGAATATGTCTTGACCAAAAGTCGAAGGGACAAGTAGGCCGTTGGGGGTGTTTTTGAATGTTCAAATTAAACTTTTCGAAAGCAATTAATGAAACAAAGGTGAAAACAGCGCCTTTGTACAGTATGTCTGCTCTATGCATATACAGTTCTTGCCATGTCTCATAAAATTTCATTGATTCCATGAGATAGTGCATCACCCACTTGAAAATCGGCAAATTCCGAAAATTGTAAAAATTGGGTTTTCTTATTTACCTGAAGTTTTAAATGTCAAGAACGTGCCACAGGTAGAATTACTTTTTAAAATAGTTTTTCAGTGTATACTTCGTGGCAGTTGTCTTCCAGATTAAGGGCAATGGAAAATATGGCCGTTACCAAACAGTGCTAATTTCGAGTATATATTCCAACGGTTTCACGAGAATTGGCGCTATCTTCTTCCGTTTATACATAAATTAAGATGCGTTTGACTAAGCCAAACACCCCCAAATAGGGGATACCATACCCGCTGAATATAAAAGAGCTCATTTCTTTCTATTGGAGCGATTAATGACCCTGTTTTAAGATTGCAAATGCACAACCGTGTGGCCGAACATTTACTAACGTTTTGCGAGGAAATTTCCATGCTCAGCCCTTTTCGTTTCAATATTCCATATTCGTTAATAGTCAGCTGCAGATAGATATTGTCTGGACCTCTTTCGCTGACAGTGTGACAGAGAAAAAGGACAGCATGTTGCGGCATTTTGAATACATACTTATTTTAGATCCCAAGTATCGGATTGGTAAAACACAATACATACACAAGGTTATTTCTAAGTTTGTTCTGTCATAGGAAGTCAAACATTTACAAAACTGAATTTTTATAACCAAATCCGTCCTTTTTTACCAAAATCAATACGATTAATCATATATCAATTTATTTGATTTTTTTAACGTAAGGTCAAATAATCCGTTCACTGAAGGGATATAATGTAACCTTTTTAGCTAATGTTAATATTCCTTGATACTGCAAAATAAACAAACAAGTAGGTTTCTGTTTAGAAAGTGCAACTACGTTAGGAAATACTGGGAAATACAGAAACATCGGATTTTTGCCTACTTTTTGCCTAGTTGTACCTTATATAAACAGATCTGACATGAAACTCTCCTTAGCAAACAACATTTAGAGCAGCAAATCAGCAAAAAACACAATTTACAACTTCAGATGTGTGCCATACCCCCATCTTAAATTTCGATTATACCATTTCATGAGTAAGGCAATTTACTGCAGATATTATCCTTTTGTTTGCTTTCTGTCTTTTAGAAAAAAAACAAAACATATAATTTATTTTACAAAACAGTAGGTTAAATGTTATTGGAATATTTCTTCTGGTTAAGACAATAAGTATTTTACCTTTAGCTTTAGAAACCAAATATGCAGCATATTGAGCCATCAATAATTATTCTATGTATCTTGAAGAAAGGTTTTTAAACGAAAAATCACTCTACAAATGTTTCTAGCTTTGTCCAAAATGTAAACTGTAACCTTCCGAAAACATTCACAGTACCTCCTTTTGTCAGTTTGACCGTCTTTCGTCTACGATGTTCACTTTTTGCTCCTCAGAAGGTTGGCACAGGGACGGTGACTTGCACGTGAATAAGTTTTAGATGAAAGAAGACTTGCGCTGCAGCTACTGCACTCACTCCTCCTCCCCCACCGGGATCCGGTGTCATCACAATGTGAAGAAGACCGGAGGCTGGAAAGGGCACAAATGGCTGCCGCATCAAGGGCCTCCCCTGAGACAGCCACCATACTTGGCTCAGAGCTTATATTTAAAAGAAGCTATTGCAGCCGCTAGTCAGCCACACCGCACAAAACACACATTGGGCTGACATTGCGGTCCGAGTTATCCCGTCAGTTGGCAACCTTTCAAACCACAGCTTTTAGCGTACAGTGATAGTTTCAAGCACGTCAGATTGTTTAAATTGAGGAAAATGCGCTGAGCTATCCACCTTACACTCTACCCCACCCCTAAATCAGACCACCATCTGAGCCGGCCCTTTGTCGGATGCGGAAATGGGTGCAGCTGCTGATGACCTCATCTACGGGTACCATGAACATGAACTAATCCTCCAGCACAAGCACCTGCATTTCGGAGAACAAGGAGTTAAACGGCTTACATCTTACATGTTCGAAATAGCCAGACCACCAGTCAGTCCTTCCACTCAACACACATTGGATTGACTGCAAGGTCTGAGTGAAATCGTCAGTTGGCAACCTTCCAAGCCATGGCGCTTATCACACCGTGACAACCTCATCTTGTAACTAATGGCCAACACACTAAACAGCATAGTTTTGGCTGGCATCATTCCGATGCCCTGGGATATCCCCAAAAGGTAAAACTTTTGACAGAAAACTGTACGTTTACCGTAATTGGCTCACTGATTTATGAATAAGGCTAATTTAGGTTCATTTTATTGTCTTTCTGAGGACAACAGCTATGTTGTACCCAACGGCAGTCCGTCTGTTAACGGGCAAGTGGCATTACCTTCTCCTCCGGAGGAAGGAAAATCCTAAGTTTCGCAAAGAATTGAACGCAGCGGCGGTTTAAGTCCATTGGAAATTCCTCACACAGTGGTACACATTGAGCTTTATAGGAGCGAACGCCTTTGTTAACTTTTCATTTTTATCCCAACTCATGTGTTTTCGAAAATCATGTTTATTCATAAGCGAGAAATCTGTATTTTGAACGTATTTGACTCCGTGGAGTGGGTTTATCTTCGCATTATGAGATAGGCTTTGTACTCTTTTGGACATTAAATGAGTAAGAGCACTAACTACAGCCATAGTTTATTACAATCTTATATGCTGGATGTACATGGAGCTTATTTTGTCATAATTTATGTACACAATATGCAAAAGACATGAAAAGTCGTTTTTGCAGAGGGCGAGCTACCAAACATCATTTTATTGATTTCAATTCATTTCAATTTTCCTCAAATAATTTAACTTTTAACAGCTCAGACGGAATCATTCGTATGCATGGAAAAAGCTGCCCAACTAATAAACATGATTGCATACTCATTAGTATCATTAATGTCCTCGAAAACTAAGATAATTGCAGACCAACATGCTCGCCTCAAACATTAAATTTGAGTAACAGGTCCTTCCTACGAATAAAGGATAATATGAACACTTCAAGTAGTTAACTGTCTGACTTTTACCTTTACAACTATAAACGTTTAGAAGCCCATTATGTGCAATTTGAATATAATTATGAAATCTTCAAATGGATTTCAGGGCTTTTGGGGCAGGAGCTCACACTGATCGTTTACAGAACTCCCTCATGTCATTGCCTGCCAACAGCCATAAAGCCGCTGCAGAACATTACAGACAGAGACAAGTGAGGCTGGCATTTCCATTTCTGGCTTATCCGTCTCCATTAATTAGCCACATCCAACCCCACGTGGTTGGCAGCCCGACATTCGAACCCGTGACCTGTTGATTAGAAGTCCAACACTTTAAGCGATGAGATAACTGCAGTCTCAATTGTCTTTGTTGGTAATTTTCGTCTGCTTAAGATATTTTTTTTACTTCAAGTATAATTTTGAAACCAAGGCTTCGCAGACTGTGAGAAAAGGCACCTGATCATGAAATTTAAATCCAGTATCTCATGACAAGTTAATGGTGGCAAACACTGATAGTGAGGAAATGTGCACTTAGCTGTCAACCTCAATCTTCCCCACCCCCACAATCTGAACACTGTCCTAGCTGATCAGTTTTCTGATGCGGAAGAAGGCACAGTTGCTGGTGACCTTGTCTACGTGTTCTACGTACACGACCTGGCCCCCCAAACACAAACATCAGGATTTTCCACAACTGGGAGTTCAAAGGCTCACCTCTCACGTGTATGAGATAACCAGAGTTCACGTTAAGAAGCAGCCATCGCAGCCTGACTCTCAGACCACCAGTCAGCCACTCCACAAAACACACATTGCACTGACTGCGAGCTCTGAATGTAACTGTCAGTGACATTCTCAAGCTTGGACCACACATGCAACAGATGAGGCATATGGCGAAGGAGCCAAGGATCCTTGTTGCCTCTCAATCAGCTATGCAGACTGAGAGCATGTATTTTTGGGGTTTTGCGTGCAATCATGCGAGTTGCTGAGGCTGATGAGGGAAGATGTAGTGTTGTGATATAGCAGACGGTGTTCTATCGCAGGTTCTCATGGAGTCGCATGTGACCTAATAGGTCCATGTGGTGTGTGAATGTGCGTAGGCTGCCAGAACAGTTGAGTCCAGTGCGGCGGGTGTATGTTGGTGCACCTGGCACATGGTTCGTTTACAATGAGGACAAGCTATGTCGAGATGTGCTGAATATGCGCGGGCTCTGCTGTTGGTACTGGTATTCAAGCTCATGGAAAGACTATGTGTAGTTTTGGTGGGTGCGCAAGATGTGTTGGCATTGCAGTGGATTCCGCTTTCGTGGATGTGCATATGACTGATCAGGCCCATGCGATGAGTGAATGCGCGACGGCAGTGGGGGCATTGGAGGCGGTGGTATCTGCTCCGTGCGATTGATTCGCAAGTGATCGACCAGGCTGATATGTGCGATCGCAATGAGGACAGGTTATTACCGAGTACCCATCGCTGGTAATGGGGGCGGTGGTGGTGGTGGAGGTAGCAGACGGTAGGTAGTCGGAGGTGGCTACTGAGGTGGTGGGAGTGGGACAAGTGGTTTTCGTCGCCGTGATCAGCGCAGAGGGTGGAAGCGGAAGGATCGTATCGGGGATCGTGGGTGGCGCGGCATCAAGGAAGTTGTTAGCAGTGGTTGGGGTGGTCATCGTCGTGGGTCCTAAGGCAGGTGTGTCAGAAGTTGATGTTTTGGGATTGTAGGTGCATTGAGTTTGAAGATGTCCGAATGTGCATTGACAGCGTGGGCACGTTTGCAGGGCTTTGGCATTGGCGGAGTTAATCCGTGGTGCTTGTGACTTGCGATCCGCCCATTTGGCCTTAGCAGTAGCATTTCGATTGGCCTCAAATATTGCTGCACCAGTCTTCACGGATCTTTCTCATGCTGGTTTATCCAGAGCAAGATCCTGCCATGTCACCGGGTTGCTTTGCAGTTGCTTTAGATATTTCTTTTAAGTGACTTTGTAGCGTCGTTTTTTACCTCCTTCTGGGCGAGCACCTGTAGTGACATCTTCGTCGAAAAGTCATTCGGATAGCCGCTCGTCAACCATTTTCAACCAGTGGCTGCTCCATCACAGTTACACTTGCCTCAGCATGGCTCGGATGCTGATGATTCTGGTCCGCTCCAGGACTTCCGTGTCTGGCATCCTGCCTGCCAGCTCAGCTTCAGTATTCCGCGGAGGCAGCTGAGCTGGAATTGCTTCAGCATCCTAGCTTGGCTCGAGTAGACGGTTCTGTCCTCACGACGACAGCCTTGTACAGCTTCAGTTTAGTGGTGAGGTGAATACCATGGGGATTCCACACGAAGGCCTACAGCTGGCCGAAGGCCTGAACGGCTTTGGGGATCCGTGAGCAACCTCGTCATCAATTCGCATGTTGCGTAACATCCTGTTTCCCAGATAATCAAAGGTTTCCACTTGAGCACCGTTGCCATTTATTCAGGGAATATTGTATTTCCATGCTGGGTGGCGGTTGGTGCATGATGAATGTTTTGGCTGTACTGATTATTAATCCAAAAGTAGCGCAACCTTCGCGAAGAGGTCAATACTCCTTTGCATGCCCTCCTCCGTCACGGTTTTAAGGGCACAGTCATCAGCAAAGAGCGAGTCATGGCCTCTAGCCGTAGACATGTGGGTTGGGGCCTGCATACGCCAACTATTGAGAAGGTTTACGTCAGTTCTGTAGGCGAAGCGGATCCTAGGGCGCTCATAACGTTAGGCGTCAATCAGCCTAGCAGAAAACATGAGACTGAAGATGGTGAAGGCCAGTACGCAGCCCTGATTCACTCCGTTGGTCATTGCGATGCTGTGGATACCGTCCCATTGTCAGTGATGCGCGCCGTCATTCCATAATGAAGCTTACGCACCTTGTGCGTGAACCGCTTAGGACAGCCGAATTTCTACATGACTTTCCACAATCCATCTTGATTACCCGTGGCAAAGGCTTTCGTCAGGTCCACGAAGGTATTGCAGTGGTGCATTCACATCTTCCGGCACTTCTTTGGTAGCTGGCGGGCGGCGAAGATCATGTCAGATGTTTCGGGATGCCGTCAGAAGTCACATTGGCTTTCCGAGAGCAGACCCTGCTCTAGGTGACCGTTCAGACGATTTAGAAGGATACGTGCAAAGATCTTCTTGGCGATGTTGAGCAACGAGATGCCTCTTTGGTTATCACAGAGTTGCCGGTTCCCGGACTCCAGAGAATAATCGGGTAAATAATTTCTGAAATTATTAAGTGCAGGACATGGAGTCAGGTGATTCGGACATGACTTTTTAGGGTCACATCCGAATCGACGGATGGTGGCCTCCGGTCGGTGTCCAACGCCCACGTTTAGCGGTCTTAACACGCGCTCAGTGGCTTCTGAGACGTTCCTCACATAGGGCAAGACATGGAAGGTTTCAGGTCTTTGTTTAGGCTCACCTTCAGTCTTTGTATGCCTTTGGTATAAGCATTTGTTTACGAAGCTGCGTGGATATCCACTGCTTATACCAAAGGCATACAAAGACTGAAGGTGAGCCTAAACAAAGACCTGAAACCTTCCATGTCTTGCCCTATGTGAGGAACGTCTCAGAAGCCACTGAGCGCGTGTTAAGACCGCTAAACGTGGGCGTTGGACACCGACCGGAG